>OVAQ01001103.1:0-19600 GCA_900406345.1 Erysimum cheiri | reverse complement strand
TGTTGCGGTTGTTGTTGGGTAGGAAACAACGATGAGCTGCTACTACTAGCCATAGCCATTGGATCTAGTGATGTTTTGGGTTTTTGGAGTTCAAGGTTCAATATTTGTGGATAGATCGATAGGGTGATTGTCTATGGCGAATGAAGGCGTAAAATTTATAGGCATGTGCACATGAACATTTGTCTTTTGAAGAGCTTTTAGCCGACCAATGTTTGTTGAAGAAGGACATGGAAAGGTGAAAAAAGAGGAAAATCCTCATCAGCTTCATCAAAAGCTTCTCAAACTATAATATAATAAAGATATATATATGATCCATTGCTCTCTTAGAGGTGAAGGAAAACATTGACTTGTAGTCTTGACTCTTGATCTGATTTTGGCGTTTGTACTGTTTTTGGGATTAGCCCCCGAGAGTTTAGATTAATTACTGTAACTGCCACTTGATGTGTTGGTTTACAGTACACGTAGTAAAAAAGTTTTAAGAAAAATGGTTGGTAGGTAACGACATATCGGAAAAGCATTTCCTTGTGTGTAAAGTAAAAGATTTAAACATCACAATCAATTTGAAGTTACAAGAATGAAAAAACAAGTCCCATAACGTCTTGGACCGCATTAAAAGCCCGAACTAGTTCTAAAGCCCAGGAGCCCACACTTGTCCTAATTCAATTAGGGTTTTAGTGTCATCAATCATTTACCTTTCTTCCGCCTCTACTCTTTCCTCAATCCCATTCTCAGCCGGAAAATTTTCTTGATTCTTTACGACAGAGAGAACCATGCCGGCGAAAGTGAGGACGCCGAAGGTCAACAGAAACCCTGATCTGATCAGGGGAGTTGGTAAATACTCGAGATCCCAAATGTACCATAAGAGGGGTTTATGGGCTATCAAGGCCAAAAATGGAGGCGTTTTCCCTCGCCACGACGCTAAATCGGAGGTTGATACTCCGGCGGAGAAGCCACCAAAGTTCTATCCAGCTGAAGATGTTAAGAAACCTCTCGCCAACAGACGCACGTCGAAACCTACCAAGCTCAGGTACTTTAGCTGATGTAGTGTCTCTATGTGTTTGGTTGATTTGTTGGCTCGTTTGCTAAGTGGGTATGTGTAAGATTTGAATTTGCTGGAAAGTGGTGATTTACTTCATCTTTTAAATCGGTTGTCTTTAGGATTTTTGCAGAATTTGTGGAAATGTGTTGGTTTGTGAATTGGTTACGTAAATTGTTAGTGGAGTTAACATGAATTTTCAAAAGGTTCTCAATTTCCGTTAAAATTGTCTCGTTTGCTTATACTTTGCTGTTATAAGTAGATTTGTGTGTTTAAGTTTGTTCCATGTTGATAGTAAAACAACCTTTATTTGATTTTTGTTTGTATATCTAAAAAAACTGAGATGTGTATTAATATCAATGCTCTGTAATGCCTTCAATTTTTTCCGACATAATCTGATCATCCTCTTATATCTCTATTGCAGATCAAGCATCACCCCAGGGACAGTGCTGATTATTCTTGCTGGTAGGTTCAAGGGCAAGAGAGTTGTCTTTCTGAAGCAACTTTCCTCTGGTTTGCTTCTTGTGTCTGGTTAGTTCTTCTTTATCTGTTCTCCTAAACTTGCCTCCTTCTCTACAAGTCATTTGAATTAAATCTCGTTCACTGATTTTGCCATTTGACATGTTCCTCTGTTTTCTTTGAAATGCAGGACCATTCAAGATCAATGGTGTTCCTTTGAGGCGTGTTAACCAGGCCTATGTGATTGGCACTTCCACAAAGGTTGACATTTCTGGAGCCAGCCTTGATAAATTTGATGATAAGTACTTTGGCAAGGTTGCTGAGAAGAAAAAGAAGAAGGGAGAAGGAGAGTTCTTTGAGGCTGAGAAAGAGGTACCTCAATAGTTCATTTCGTCTTATTTTGGTTCTCAATTGTAATAGTAGATAAAAGTACTCTCCTTTGTGAACTTCCAAATCAAAAGCTATTCTTGATCACCTTATGGATTCCACAGGAGAAGAAGGAGATTCCACAAGGGAAGAAAGATGACCAGAAAGCTGTGGATGCGGCTTTGGTCAAAGCCATTGAAGCAGTTCCAGAGTTGAAGACTTACCTCGGTGCAAGGTTTTCATTGAAACAAGGAATGAAGCCCCATGAGCTTGTTTTCTAGATTTCATAATCTTTTTTGAGTTTTCTAGAGTATCTGTCTCCTGAAGTGTTTTACCTTCTAAATGGTGGTTTTGTTCTTGTTCACTGACCAGAGATATACAATTTTGGCTTATACATTCTATAATTTCTATTTTTACATATGGATAAACTACCGATCTTGTTTTTTAATGTTACCTTTGATGCAATATTTATTGATAGAAAGGGAACTTTAGTTACGCTGAATATGAACATATTGAACATGGAGATAGATAGACACTTCAACATGTATATGTATGTATGCAGGCATCTGCTCTGGTCATGTATATATACGTAGGCAGCTGTACATGGTCTTTTTAAATCAAAAATCATTCACCGATTCTATTAATATTCTACAAATATGACACTTATTGATGATGTAATTTCAAGAAGAATTTCTAGATTTGGATGATAGATCAACTAACTATAAGAACCTCGATAATCTTCTGTTTCGTGGATAGTGTCCTTGAGAGACCAAGCCATGGCAAGACTGATGCAGGAAAGGACTAGAGTTGGATAAGCAAACATTGAGAGATATTTCCATTGATGAACAATGGCTTTTAAGATGCTTAGTTGGCAGCCTCTGCAATCCAAGCAATAATCATAAGAACAATATTTTGGAATTTGGTTCCGTTCGTACTGATGTCTCCAACTCCACTCGCCTGGCTTGTCGAACATCGTCGTGACCCCACATCCCGACGGTTGTGCACAGCAATACTTCTGCATATATATAAATATAAGCATGTATAGTTTCATATAGACGTGTTTTATTAATAGTAAAAAGATTCAAAACTTACCCAAACATTGCTGTTTTTGCTGGCATTGAAATTACAGTCATGGTTGTGAATGATGCACAAAGTTACGTTCCCAAACTTCTCTTTAGAGACCAGCCGGCCAAGTAACTGTGGCACGGTGCGGTGGTCCTCTGCGGGATTCTTAGAGATGCCAAAAGTGATGTTGTAAATGAAACATTTGATTGAATAAGAAGAAACAATGATAATGACCAAAACCATGCTGTAGAAGAAAATATTGTAAAGGCGTTTGGAGCGGCAACATATTCCGTATAGACCTATCTGAGGAATGAACAGAAGGATCAGACCGAGTAACACGAACTGGCCTGATGTTTCTTGGATGCAAGAAGACACTGTTGTTTTTTGGTATAGACCTGTTCCCAACATTGTGAGGCCTAAAGATATCAAGATTATTGTCGTCATTGTTAGAAATCCAGTTCGCACTTCTGACATTTTTGAATCTGAAGAACATGGAACCCCTGAATTCGATCAAATTGTTATTGGAGGTTCTCCTTATGAATCAAGGAGATGAATAAGTAAGAACATAAACTTTTCTGGCGAAGTTGGTTTCTGTTGTCTTTTGGTTTGTTTGTTGGAAGCAATGATTTAGAAATAAATATGAACTTAGTCTAATTTAGAAGATAAAGATTGTTAAATGGTCTTGCCCGTTGTGGTAAATGACGAACAATAATACTATATATAGAAAAATTGTTCTTTCTAATATTTAACCAAATCACAGGTTTTGAATGTATTTGCTACTAAGACTCTTTTTTGTTTTTTGTCATAATTATTTCAGAAAACCAACACTCATCTTCTTCTTATACATTCAATACCAGTTCCTTTAACGGTAATAAAAGTAGAAATCTTTGTACTCATCTAGTGCAAAATAAAAGTGTACACCCTAAATTGTGATTGATCCGAGATTTGCAGGTTTCAGGCAGGGACGTTGTTGGCCTCCGAAGGGGTTTTTCTTAGAGTGGAGGAGTGTTCTTTGAAACCCAACATTTTGTTCAAAGCTCCAACATAAGCTTTAACGCTCGACACCACAATGTCCATCCCTGCTCCGGTTCCACTGTAAGAACACAAACTCGACGAGATCTCTTCTTTAGTTTCAGTTGCTAGATTAGTTTCAACAAAGAAGATGATGAAAAAGGTCAAGTGGAATTACCTAAAAGTTCGTTCAACAGATTCACCGGTTATCGCGTTTGTTGATGAGTAGTTGTTGTCTCCGCGGATTAGAACCCGTGTGGTTGCAATAGCATCAACGCCTTCTGTTACTGCATTCATTGAGTACTCAAGCAGAGTCGTGGGTTCCTGAATATGAAAAGCCAATGATCAGCATTAATTAAGTACTCATTCATATAGATACGTATATAACCCTCAATCCTAGCAAAAGAATTACCTTAACGATAAGATCAACTGCCTTGTAAGCTGCATCTACAGGTCCGGTTCCAACAGAACAAGCTACATGCTCTTTGCCATCGGAATCAGCAAGTTTTACAGTTGACGTTGAGAGACCGAGAGTTCCACAAGTTATCTACACTCCCAACTTCCATAATCAAAATAAGAATTGACTGAAGAAGAAGATAAAACAAGTTAAGAGAGAAAACAAATCTCAGCTCCAGTTTTCACCTGCATGTCCAGGAGTTTCCACACAGCCTCTGGCTGGAAAACTTCATCAGATACTAAAGCTATTAAGTCGGCATCGGTAACCCTCTGGATCACCAAGGAACAAAGACAATCAAGAGACATTATGCAAACCCTCCACAACACTAAAAAAATTTAGAAATAGCAAAAATCCCATTCAATCTTTTCTGCATCATCATGAATGAACGCTATATGTCTAATATTCGGGAATAGCACCAAAACCAGTTCCCACCGAGGTTCTTACTACCTTTTTTTGCTCTGCCACTGCTTTGAAACGCCAAAAAAGGTTGCTTAGCTGCCCATCATCCAGGACATAACCGAGCTGGAAATGTAAAAATTATAAGAAAACATATCTTACTAAAGATGGTAACAGTGAGTATGGATACGTGTAAAGATATGTACCTCATTCAAACGGTCTCTCAGTGCATGACGCCCACTGGATTAAAATAATAAGTTAGCATTGGTTTGAACAAGACAATCCCATTTGGCATAACAGTTTGAACAACAAAACTTCCATACCTAAGCTTTCCCAACACAATGCCAGCTTCATTTGATCGCTCAAGTCCAATCTCTTCGGGGGACATGATTTCATATGTACCCTTGTGCTTCAGCATTCCATCCTAAATAGATTGCATGAATTATGACCAAAAAACACTCATGAACAAAGTTATGAAGAGGATTGAAAGAGTAAATATGCAAGTCATGAGTTAAGAACCAAATTATTACTTCATTAAATTCTTTTCACTGAGAGGCTAAGCAAAATGCTATAAGCGTAAGTTATATCTTGCAAAAATTAAAATTCCAGACTAGGAGGGTTACATTTCTCCCGTTAGATATAAATGAAGCAGACTTTGGTCAAAGAAACAATAAGAATAGCATAAAGTAAGCTTCGTTAACTGACCTGATGAATACCACTTTCATGTGCAAATGCGTTTGCTCCTACAATAGCCTTATGGGGCTGCGTTTGCATACCAGTGTACTCTTCAACCTGAGCAAATGAGAGTAGACCTTAAAAAATAAAAATCTCCAAAAACTTTCCCCTTCTTAAGAAAAATACACTTTTGTTTCCGCAAGGTGAAGAATGAAGTCCAAAATGTGTACCATCTTGCTTGTCATAACAATGTGCCGGGTATCGATTCCGCTAAATAGGCCTCCTAACACATGATCCCCACGGCATTTTATGGCCATGACAACCTATACAGTTGAAATAAAATATTCAAGTAATAATTAATTAATTAAATGCAGCACTAGGAGATCATAAACTGAAATCACAAAATTCATAATGCCTTAGTATGTAGCAAATATCTAAGTAGCTATGAATATGCAGCTTTTTCATACGATAACAAAATCTGACCTCTTCCAATGAAGCGTTTCCAGCTCTTTCCCCAATTCCATTGATAGTCACTTCCACTTGCCTCGCACCCGAATGTGCACCCTGAAACCGGAAAATGATTGACATGTTAGTAACGACTTTGTAACAGCTAATCTGATCCAACCAAAACAGAAAAATAAAAATGGCATACAGCTAAAGTGTTGGCAGTGGAGAGTCCAAGATCATTCTGACAATGCGTAGAGATTATAACATCTTGGATCCCAGGAGTATTAGCTTTGATATCAGCAATCAACTGACCAAACTCACTAGGTAAGGTTATACCAACAGTGTCAGGTATGTTGAGAGTTGTTGCTCCAGCTTTTATCACTTCACCAAGAATCTCGTATAAGTACTCTCTCTCCGATCTGGATACCAAGTAACATTTTAAAAGGACCATCAAAACGTCAAAAGTGCTTCCACCGAATCCAAAAGAAAGGAACTTGAAAAAAAACATGACGGCACTCTACAACAACATTCTATGCAATGGACTATTGTAGCAAAAGTGGGAAGCTTTTATAACAAAATGGCACGAAGATATAAAGCATTTCTACAGTCAAAACTTGAGTCGATGTCAAAGTTTTCTTCTTTTGCTTTTTTTGTTTTCACAAAACCAGAAGAATCAATCAAATTATTACCTTCCAGCATCTTCTGGGCTAAATTCAACATCTTCACAACCCAAGCTCCTAGCGAATCTAACCATATTCCTAGCGATCTCAATAACTTCTTCTTTGCTCTTCTTCAGCTTATACTTCAAATGAATATCACTGGTAGCGATAAACGTATGGATTCTAGGCCGTTTAGCGTACTTGACAGCCTCCCAAGCCGTCTCAATATCCTTCTTGTTACATCTCGAGAGCCCACAGATTACAGGGACATAGCCATTTTCGTCGACGGTATTGCCAACAGTCTCTGCAATGATCTTTACAGCTTCGAAATCGTCTTTCGAAGCAGCGGGAAATCCAGCTTCGATTATGTCGACTCTGAGCTTAGCTAATTGACGAGCGATATCGACCTTTTCCTTTGAGGTTAGCGTTGCTCCGGGAGACTGTTCTCCGTCTCGGAGAGTCGTGTCGAAGATTCGAACGTAATTGGGATCGGAAATGCGACTAGGGATGTAATCCGGACGACGGCGAGGTGAATGAGGTGGTAGAGGAGACGGATCGGAGATAGAGCAAGAGACACGGAATTTTCCGGCGGTTCTAAGGGAGATGGTACGGTGGTGGTGTGATCGGAGATGAATAGATGAAAATGGTGAGGTCGACGAGGAGGATAAGGCGGGAATTGAAGGTAAACAGAAAGATGGTGAAGAGAGATTAGAGCTTCTGAGAATCGAAGTCGCCATTGCAATGAAAAATCCTAAGCGAAAGAGAAACAGAGAGATGATTAGATGTGTGCCGGCGGCGGCGGCGGCTCTGTGTCTGGTCACTATTTGCTACTGATTTTTTAAAAAAATCTTATTTTAATTTTCTCGAACCGAAATCAAATCTGTGAAACCGGAAAATTAATTGGAAATTGAACCGGTTTGATTCTGGTCTTGTTGACTCCTTAGTTTTCATCGCCTGCACCAACCTCAAAAGGCCGTTTTTCAAATTATAAAACTCCATTTTATTCTCCACTCCTCCATTGTAGTCAAATAAGCGAAACAAGCAGAGTTTTTTTTTTTAGGTTTTCGTGTAATGGCTTTGACGACAAAACCTCACCATCTTCAGAGATCTTTTCTATCTCCGTCGCGTGTTTCCGGCCAGAGATATTTGGAATCTGCCGCGCCGTCATGTCTGAGATTCCGTCGCAGCGGCGTGCAATGCTCGGTGGTGGCTAAGGAGTGTAGAGTGAAAGGAGTGAAAGCGAGGCAGATTATTGATAGTAGAGGGAATCCGACGGTGGAGGTTGATCTGATTACCGATGATCTGTATCGTTCGGCTGTTCCCAGTGGTGCATCTACCGGGATCTACGAAGCGCTCGAGCTTAGAGATGGTGATAAGAGCGTCTATGGTGGTAAAGGTGTCTTACAGGCTATTAAAAACATCAATGAACTTGTGGCTCCGAAACTCATCGGAGTTGACGTTAGGTGAGAATAAGAATTTGTTTTAGAATCTAATGAACATAAAAGAAACGTCTTGGATTTGGGAGTTTTTATGCTTAGTTTAGAACGAAAGCTTCGAATCTGTTTTAGCTTTCTCTGCTCTGGATTATTAGTACTGGTCAATTTGGTGGAAACTTTTCTTCAACATTTTGCTATCATTTTCCGTAGTCTTTGACTTAGGATTCGAATCATCTGTTTGATTCGTCTGATTTTTGAAGATTATTGAGCTTGTTTGTCGCATGTAGCTTTCATTTTACTTGATACGAATTGTTGAAGTAGGTGACGAATCATTAAGAAATTGTGAGGCAAGCTGTGTGCGCTTTGGGAGAGAAATTTATATTTTTTAACTTATTTTGTCCTTCAAGGAATCAAGCTGATGTTGATGCTCTTATGCTGGAGCTGGATGGGACCCCAAACAAGTCGAAACTCGGGGCTAATGCTATACTAGGAGTATCACTGAGCGTTTGTAGGGCAGGTGCTGGAGCTAAAGGAGTGCCATTGTACAAACACATCCAGGATATATCGGGAACAAAGGAGCTTGTAATGCCAGTTCCTGCATTCAATGTGATCAACGGAGGCAGTCATGCTGGGAATAGTTTGGCTATGCAAGAGTTTATGATACTACCGGTAGGAGCAACCTCATTCTCGGAGGCCTTTCAGATGGGAAGTGAAGGTCAGTTTGTGATATTTGAGTTTAACCTGCTAAAACTTAAGAAACTATGGCGGCTTCTAAATTTGTTGAAGTTTGCAGTGAATGTCAGAAAACCTGAAAAGCTATGATAAGCCAACTTAATGTTCATCTCTCTCTTTTGGTTCCCAAGTTCTTCTTATTGTTTGGATTATCACAGAGCATTTGTTTTTCTGATAGTAATGCATTTAATGTATTTTGTTGATTACAGTTTATCATACTTTGAAGGGGATCATCAAAACTAAGTACGGTCAAGATGCTTGTAATGTCGGAGATGAGGGTGGATTTGCTCCAAATGTTCAAGATAACAGAGAGGGACTAGTTCTGCTCATAGATGCAATTGAAAAAGCCGGTTACACTGGAAAGGTAGTCAAGTTCTCCTTTTTTTAATTTCTTTAGTTCTTATTTCACATGATAAAATCTTCAGTGTTTCCCTAAACTTCTGGCAACTATTGTGTCAATGTTACACCACTCACATTATTTAATAACTTTGGCAGATCAAAATAGGAATGGATGTCGCTGCATCAGAGTTTTTCATGAAAGATGGTGGTAGATACGATTTGAACTTCAAGAAACAGCCAAACGATGGAGCTCATGTTCTATCAGCTGAGAGTCTTGCTGATCTCTACAGAGATTTCATTAAGGATTTCCCAATTGTCTCTATCGAAGATCCTTTTGACCAGGATGATTGGAGCTCATGGGCTTCATTGCAATCCTCTGTGGATATCCAACTCGTGGGGGATGACTTGTTGGTCACTAACCCGAAGAGGATAGCTGAAGCAATTAAGAAAAAGTCTTGCAATGCTCTACTCTTGAAGGTAGAAATAAAAGTTCTTATAAGTTATAATTCATTACGTTCTCTTACCCAATTTCCCGCTCTTGCTGACCTCAATTCTCTAGACCATTTATCAAAACCCCGGTTCTTAGAGATGAATTTCATTTTGTGTGTAATTCATGGTTTCACAGGTTAACCAGATTGGGACAGTGACAGAGTCGATCCAAGCAGCACTTGACTCAAAAGCTGCAGGCTGGGGTGTGATGGTTAGTCACAGGAGTGGTGAGACAGAGGATAATTTCATTGCTGATCTTTCTGTTGGTTTAGCAAGCGGACAGGTACATTACATTCTCTAAACATGTCCACATCTTAGAGTGTTTACTCTCTAATGTTCGTCAATCATTCCCTGTTTTGTAGATCAAAACTGGTGCTCCATGCCGAAGTGAACGATTGTCAAAATACAACCAGGTAACTAATATCCAAACTTATACAACTAAATAAACCACGAATCGAGCTTCCCACATGAAATGTTCGCATGTATACTTTTTCTCATTTTTAGTTAGTAGAAACTGTGATCTACAACCGGGGGGAAAACAAACACAACTTGGGAACCCATTCTAAGTTATAAGAGATTATCTGAAACCGTGAGTTTGATTTATTTCCGTTGCAGCTTCTCCGTATCGAAGAGGAACTCGGCAATGTGCGCTACGCTGGCGAAGATTTCAGATCTCTGTGAGAAAATTGAGAAAGGCAGTCGTTGGCTTATGCTTAGAGAATGAGATAAAGCCAAATGAACCCTTAGTATCAAATTTTCTAAAAAAAACCAAATAAAAGAAGCAGATTTTCCACTTGAGTCTCGTGTTGTAGTGTGATTGATAGTTTGATACTGGTATGGACATGGATTGACCAGGCATTTTTCAGATTAATCAGATGACCGGGATAAACCGGAGTTTGCCACTATCTTTACTGCAATGAATGTCGATTTGGTTGGTCCCAAGTTCCAATGATTACGAAGAGTGTTTCTTTCGTGTGACTTAATATTGGACTTTATGGTAGAAAACTAGAAATCATGTTGACAGCTGAGACATATCAATATGGTATGGACATAATTGTCGGTCAACGAACAAATAGTTGGCGTTATTCATTTACCTAAATAAAACAAGTACGGTATTGAGTATTGACGTTGTTTTTTCTGTTTCTGTTTACAAATAATTACAAAGGGACTGGATAACAGTTTAAATATACAATTCTTATCTTTTTTTTTAAAAACTATACAGATATAATAATCTAACATTTTTCAAATAATTTATGACTCTTAAATGAATTGTATTGAAGAAATCCTCTGATTGTAACGATTAAGACTTGGGACCCGAAAACGAAGATCTGGAACATGTGAGCAAGTTCTTTTCTCCTTACGCCAATTTGCTTTTGTATTATACCATTTTTATGATAAAGTTGAGTATAAGTATAACACGTAATGGCCCTATTGGAAAAACATTTTGAGTCACGTGGGAAGTTGTTTTCCGTGTTCAAATTTGATTTGCATAAGCATCAAAGCTATCAACCATCAAGAAATAACAACGCAACTTTTCTATTTTAGCGAAACCAAATCGTTTCATTTTATGTCAGCCCCACCAACTACATTTAGAAAACCTACAACAAAAAAAAGAAAAATGTGGCTACCAGATCTTTGGTGACCAATTTATTAGCTCTCCAATTTGATAGTTGGGATTTGCGAATATGTACTACCCATCTTTATATTTATTGCAAGATAATTAAATATTTGAGAGGTCAGAGACCGGATAAGCCTTTGATTTTTTGTGCATTTGCATTTTCTTTACCCAAAGAAAATACCAAATCTCCAATACAATCATGAATTTGGAATGCACACACGTCATACAAATACAACGCATCGATCATCAATATTTTATCAACAATATAAGATAATTGAATGCGACCTGGTTAATATATTAGTAGTATCCCATTTGGCCCTTTCAATATCATAAATTCTAAGTTTGGTTTTTAATTATATATTTTAATGTCCAAGCATATCTTTATTTCTTTGTAAATCAACTGCTCCTTGGAAATACGTTTGTATCTATCTTTTATGATATTAATTACCTACTTCTAATCAAATCTTAGACACACACAAGTACATAGAATTTACAAGCTTGCCACGCTCTTTCAATTACGTTGGCCCTTACGTCAACATCAATATATTCAGCAATGTACGTGGATTGCAACTATTTGACTTTTTTAGGCATGCAAAATCTGTCAAGAAACCCCAAGAAGAAAGAACTGTAATCAATCTCTCTATTACATTATCAATGAAAGAATAATCAGACGAACGAAACGTGTCCCGTCAACTTAATTCACGAAATAAGAAAGCTTAATAAAAATATATGTACAGAAAAATAAAACCTATAAATAGACATACATACCGATATTACTACAAAGTCTCATTTGAGAAAAACAGAGCGATAATATATAAACTAAAGAAACGGTACTATGACGTCGTTTGACTCCATTATTTCTCTTCTTCTTCTTCTCACTCTTTCGTCGGCGGCTTTCTCCGACGATGCGTCATTTCAGAAACTTCCGGTGCCGGAAACTAGGTCAGGTCCTGAAGCTTTCGCCTTTGATTCCACTGGAAAAGGGTTCTACACTGGAGTCTCCGGCGGTAAAATCCTCAAATGGCTTCCCGAGACAGGTTTTGTCGATTTTGCCCAGATCACGGAGTCCTCGTAAGTCTTTTATTTTCTTTGGATTTCCAAGATCATAACTGTGGATGATTATATGCTTCTCAAGTTTTTGAAACTGGAATCTAATGTCATTAGTTAACTTATTAGTCGTTTCTTTTTGATTATTGGCTTTGTAAATCGTTATTCATTTTTTCTGTTGGCTACAATTTTGGAGAAACACTATGGAATTACGAGTAATCAGACCTTGTTAGCCTTCTAAAACTTTGTGAAAATTAATACTATATCATATCCGGATATGAATTTGATATTTTAGGGAATATTTGATCTACGATGATGAAAATATGATTTTTAGGGGTTTTAGCGAGTAGGATATCACAAACAATGGGATAATGGATTATATTTTGTCCACCCGTGAAATAATATGAATGATTGGGAGATAGGAACTTAAGGTAGGGACGAGTGGACGAAAAGCAACCTTTTAGTTCCTCGTGTTTATCGGCGGATGTTAGCAATCTGTCATACACCGATATAGGTGACCAAACGCATCTCAGCGTTCACACGCTTCCACTTGAAAAAGTACCTAGAAAACGTTTCTTTTTTTTAATAAGACCTTTTCTAAAAACTTTGCTAGAAAAAGTCCCAAACTAGAGATACTAGCTAGCATAATTATGTTTTTTTTTTTTATTAATCGAAAACATTTTTATAAATGGGGAATCGTATTAAGTCCATGCCTGTACAAACCGCTAATATGTAAAGTCTGAGTTTATTTTTATTTTTGTTTTTGTTATGAAATCGTTAATGTCAATTGTTTTATTACTTCAGGAACTCTTCATGGTGCGATGGAACTATTGGGACGGCTTTAGCCGGAAAATGTGGTCGACCGGCAGGGATAGCTTTCAACGAGAAAACAGGTGATCTCTATGTCGCGGACGCTCCCTTGGGTCTTCACGTTGTTTCTCCCGCAGGTGGTTTGGCCACAAAGATCACCGACAGTGTGGACGGAAAGCCTTTCAAGTTTCTGGACGGTCTAGATGTTGATCCCACTACTGGTGTCGTCTACTTCACTTCCTTCAGCTCACGCTTCACCCCAATGTAAAGTTTCTATCTTCTTCTACACATTAATTAATTGTCAAACGAAACTAAAAAATAACACATTATGTATAAACAAAAATGGTAATGTAAAATGCAATTGAATTTTTTGCTAAGAAAAAAACAACAACCATTTTTACCGATATAAATGAAATATCATTCTCTTTATTTACTATTTTTATTACTTCAAAATTAAAGCTAAAGTTCGAATAAAATGGATAAATCTAAAAATAGTTTAGTATGCTTATATATCGGTAAATAAAGAAAGCACTTTCTCAAATAATATTTGTTTTATTGGTTATGTATGCAGCCAAGTGTTGATTGCATTGGGATTAAAGGACGCGACCGGAAAGCTCTACAAATACGACCCATCAACCAAAGTTGTGACTGTATTGATGGAAGGGCTAAGTGGTTCGGCGGGGTGTGCAGTGAGCTCAGATGGTTCGTTCGTGCTGGTTAGTCAGTTCACAAAGAGTAACATCAAGAGGTATTGGATCAAGGGACCCAAAGCTGGTTCTTCTGAAGACTTCACCAACTCGGTCTCAAACCCTGACAATATCAAAAGGATTGGTTCTACTGGAAACTTTTGGGTCGCTTCCGTCGTGAACAAGATCATCGTGCCTACGAACCCATCAGCAGTCAAAGTCAACTCTGATGGTGAAGTGCTTCAGACAATTCCTCTCAAAGATAAATTTGGAGACACTTTGCTCAGCGAAGTCAACGAATTTGAGGGCAATCTATATATCGGAACTCTCACCGGACCATTTGCTGGGATTCTTAAGCTCGATAATGGTATATGTAATGGTGAGGGTTCTTGTCCAGCCACTTAGATCTCTGACTTGAAAGCAGTCTGTGTTTACGATCATCTGAGTTTTATATTTATTACTGAATGTTCAAAGGTCAGAACCGTATAGTGGTTTGATTTTTATACATTAAATATATCTTGTTTAAGTTTTTTTTTTCATTAAAATTTATTTTGTAAATCTAAACGGAAAAGTATAATTTATGTTTCATTTTATTATTATAATCTGTAAAGATGTTTGATAAAATTAATTAACCTTTTTTCCTCACAAGACGAGCATAACATTTGATCTTCAGACCCGGATCAGATAACTTTTCGATAGATTTTCAGTACTTCTAGAAAGTGAAAAGAGGACAAGAGAGAAGGCAGAGCCGAAGGTACCCAATCTGTCCAACCGTACTTTTGACCCGGAGAATATTCCAACCCACTTTAAAGAAAAACGTTTTGTTCGTTTGAAGTTTTGAACCCTCTGTAAACTCATTAAATGCCAGATTGGACCATAAATAACGTCCCACTTTTCTCTTCTTTTTTTTTGGGCTAAACTTCCCACTTTTCTCATTTCTTTGCCTTCATGTGTTTTCATTTTATTTTTTAACTTAACCGTCGAAAAAACTTTAACATGACAAATCTACTGTTGTCTTCCCCGGTCATCTTGACCATACTATTGTCTCATCTCATGAGCGCTTTCCCAAACCGGAAGCCGAAGGAAGGAACCATACTCCAAATTCTGAAAGGGCCCGAGTTGGGCTCGCTATACTGTATATGAACATTATATTATACAATAAACATAATTCAATCTTTCTTTACTTGAAATAAAAGATTAAAGAAATTTGTTGANGTTGGGTTTTTGCCCAAAAAAAAAAAAAAAAAAAAAAGAAAAGAAGTTTGTTGAGCAACTTTTTTGGGTCAAAATCTCCTAAACAATATAAAATTTGAAAATCCTGTACTATTCGGAAAATTATCAATGTTTATGATCAATAACATAAGATAATCGAATGTGATTATTTGACCAGATTCTATAACAAAAATATTAAAATTACTATCTCTTTTAATTTTACAAATCCTCAAAATTTCCTAAACAATATAAATTTTGAAAATACTGTACTATATACACAAATTATCAGTATCTACCAATAACATAAGATAATCGAATCTGACCAGATTCAGTAACAAAAACATATATTCAATGTACACTCTTTTGTTTGTGCTTTTAGTTATTTTTGTTTAATTCTCTTCCTTGTTTGCTTTCTTATTTCTTAAAAACATAAAGCGATTCATTCTAACAAGCTTCTCTAAAATCTTACTACTACTAATCAATCTTATAGTCTGATTTGTTACTGTACAAAAACTTGGATATTCACTCAAATCAGTATTTAATGTGGATTGCAATTATTTAACTTTAATCCTTCACAAAATCTGTCAAATCCCCACAAAAAGAAATAATCCATTTATTTAAGGAACAATAGATCTTTTCTTTTTTTGTTGGTCAACGTCATAACAAGAAATCTCTATATACCTTTTTTGTATTTTTTGCCAACGTTTCTCTATTTTACCTTGTTTTTTCAAATCAAACCTATAAATATACATACATACACACATATAGAGATTCGTCTACTAATTTTAGATTCATAGTATCAACTAATTAAGATACGATATGGCGTCGTTTGTCTTTGTGATTTCTCTTCTTCTTCTCTCTCTTTCGTCGGCTGTTTTCTCCGATGACGCGTCTTTCCAGAAACTTCCGGTGCCGGGAAAGAGGTCAGGCCCTGAATCTTTCGCCTTCGATTCCACCGGCAAAGGATTCTACACCGGAGTCTCCGGTGGTAAAATCCTTAAGTACCTTCCCGGGAAGGGTTATGTTGATTTTGGCCAGATCACGGAATCCTCGTAAGTTTCTCATTCTTAGGATCTCCAAGATTATAACTTTTGATGATTAAGCTTCTTGCCTAAGGAATCTTTTCTTATCAAATATCAATTGTTATCTAATGCTATATTAAGATGTGTCTGTATGATAATTATCTTTGCATTGTGATACATCGTATTTGTATGGCTGTAATTTTGAAGAAATACCATGACATCTGATCTGACCTATAACTTCTGTGATTTTTCTTCTGTTGTCATGAGAAGAAAATGTCAATCAAATGTTTTCTCGTTCAATATAAATATTTTTGATTCATTTTGATTACTTTAGTAACTCGGCATGGTGCAACGGAGCACTTGGAACCGCTTTCGCCGGAAAGTGCGGTCGACCAGCGGGAATAGCCTTAAACAGCAAAACAGGTGATCTCTATGTAGCCGATGCTCCGTTGGGTCTTCACGTTATCCCTCCCGCCGGAGGTTTGGCCACAAAGCTCGCCGACAGTCTTGACGGAAAGCCCTTCAAGTTTTTAGACGGTCTTGACGTTGATCCCGTCACCGGGGTCGTCTACTTCACTTCCTTCAGCTCAAAGTTCGGCCCGCGGTAAAGTGTATTCCTTTTCTAAGAAAAGTCTACCACAACAAATTTTTAATGATTCGTTCATTGATTATTTATTCATAATACACATTACATATATTAAATTTAATAAAATAAAAAATTTCAATTCATTTCAAATACATAATTATTTAATCTTGTTATTAAATATGTGTACTAAATAATTGTTGGTTATGCAATGCAGCGGAGTCTTACTCGCAGTAGGATTAAAGGACGCGAGCGGAAAGCTCTTCAAATACGACCCAGCGACTAAAGCCGTGACTGAGTTAATGGAAGGTCTAAGTGGTGCGGCTGGTTGTGCCGTCAGCTCAGATGGTTCGTTCGTGCTGGTTAGCGAGTTCATAAAGAGTAACATCAAGAGATATTGGATTAATGGACCCAAAGCTGGAACTATTGAAGACTTTTCAAGTCTTGTCTCGAACCCCGACAACATCAGGAGGATAGGTTCTACAGGAAATTTCTGGGTCGCCTCCGTCGTGAACAAGGTTGTTATGCCTACCGACCCTAAGGCGGTCAAAGTAGACTCTAATGGAAAAGTGCTTCAGACCATTTTTCTCAAGAATGAGTTTGGGAATACTTTGCTTAGTGAAGTCAACGAGTCCAACGGCCAGCTCTATATCGGAACTCTCACTGGACCTTTCGCCGGAGTTATGAAACTTTAAATTGGTAATAACACCCATGGTTGTTTAGTAATTACCATTTTTGAAATCATCTTGAAATGTCTCTTAACAACTATTTAAACAATAATAAAGGTATGATATCACCTCAAATTTCCTGCCTGTAAAGTGGGTGACACATTTGTTCGGTGATTCCTTGAATAGGTTACTACTTATTGTTTCCTATTTTCGGAGAGATTATCTTTGGTTTGTAAGGCTTGGTCTTCTTGTTTAGTTTGTAGTTTTTTCTTATTTTAATTTTAAATAAATGGGGGAGTAATCCCCGTCTTCCACCAATAAAAAAAACAATCATGCTGTGGTATTTGAAATGCATACACGTTAATACATTGACTTTTTATACAACACGTTATGTAGATATATAACACCGTCAAGTAAGATACTAGCATGCGGCCGAATTATATAGGTACATTCACTTTTGACCATTTCAATGTCATAAAATCTAAAAGGTGTGAATGGTGTTTTAAAGATAAAACGTACAGTACGTTGTGCGGTATGGAGAAAAACATTTCTACACCACACTTGAACCTCATGCATTTGAATGATTGGATCACACCTCACATAACAAAATGCAGAATATGCGATTCAACCGCATTCGTATTTTCGTTACGGCATTCACAGGTAAAATAATAAAAAGCTAAATGCCGAAACATTTTTAATTTTAATCAACCTATCCTAAGATACTGTGTATAATATTTCATCAATCTACTTCTTATTAATCTTAAAATAACATTAATTTAGGCGTATTTATTTCCTTATATTCAAATAATTACTAATTTACGTTGATTTGTTTCTATATCAACACTTTGTCTTTTGTCAACTTTAGGAATACATATAAGAAGAAATCTTAACAAAAGTACAAAAAGAAATCTATAAATATAGATACAGATAAGAAACTGATAACCAAAAAAAGCACAACCAAAGAAACATTATGAGATCGTTTGTCTCCATTATTCTTCTTCTCTCATTTTCTTCGTCTGTTTTTTCAGACAATAAGTCTTTTCAAAAACTTCCTGTTCCCGGAAACAGAACAGGCCCTGAAGCTTTCGCCTTTGATTCCACCGGAAAAGGATTCTACACCGGAGTCTCGGGCGGTAAAATCCTCAAATATCTTCCAGGGAAAGGTTATGTCGATTTTGCCCAGATCACCAACTCTTCGTAAGTTTCCAAGATCATATAACTTTTATGTTTCTGCGTACTTATTGTTGTTTGGGTTCTCTCTTTTCTAGTTGCTACAAAAGACATACAATCGAATTATGAGTGATCGACAATATCATCATAATCGGATTGGTTTTTTCTTTTTAATATATAAAAAAGGGAAACTAAGAAATGTTATAAACACAGAAAACAAGGACGGGAAACTCCAGAGTCCAGAGTTTATACGGACATGCATCAGAATTCTTTCGATATATATATACATGATAATGATACGAACCTTTTTTATTACTAAATCCGTAACAACAGTAACGTTTTCTTTTTTCGTAACAACATGAACTTTTTCACTATTTTTTAATTTTTTTGGTATTAACTTAAACTTTTCATGTCACATAACACATAAGAAAACAAAGTACAAATAAACTCGATTCAGATCTGACACGAGATACACATTTATGAAATATTTTTGTCAAACTATGGAACCTCAGGATCTCATAATCAATCATGTTATGATCTGCGATTTCGTTAACTAGATCATAAATGACTGCAACTTACTTTTTTTGGTGGCCTGATGCAACCTGCTTTTAATTAATACTCGTACATCATTTGAAGGCCCTTTATTTCGTTTTTTTCTTTTTTTTTGTCAACAACATATATTGATTAGCTTGTCAAAGCCAACGTGGCGGAACATCGTTTACATAAGTAACATATTGCGGGAAGGTACGAACATGTCGTGCCAGATTATCCGCTTTTACATTCATGTTCCTGGGAATAAGAGAGAGCGAAAAGGACATAAATTCTTCCCTATCACCCGCGATTGCTCCTAGGTAGACCGAGAAAGCCGGCCATTCAGTAGGAGAAGACACCATCTTCACCAGGTCCGAACAGTCTGTTAGGAAAGATACATGGTCATTGCCTGCACCAATCATGCATCTCATCGCCCACACCAGTGCCTCCACTTCCGCGTGGAGAGGAGAAAGACTTCGACGTAGATTTGCTGCCCCCATGGTTGGTGTTTCCTCCTGTCTTGTACAGAACCAGCCAATACCTGCAAATTCATCGGTCTCTTTCCACGAGCCATCCACAAAGCATCGATAACCCGAAAATTCGTTCGGAGGAATATTAGCTTGCGGTCGAGGGCAGTGTACCAAGCTCGGAGTAGTCAGGGCCGTACACTCCTCCTCCACCTGAGC
>OVAQ01001102.1:0-12159 GCA_900406345.1 Erysimum cheiri | reverse complement strand
ATTGTGATAACAATCTTCCGCCATGGGAACAAAGTTTTTAGCTCTGGGTTTGTCTCTGTGTCTTGTTCTCTCTAGCTTCTATGAAGTTTCTTGCCAGGTAATATACACAAAATACTTTTTCTTTAACCATATCCATCTTACAATAAACGAAATGATCATATGATCGTTTGACTTTTGGTTTTAGGATGAAGGTACTGGAGGTTTGAGTTTAGATCTAATCGACCGTGAAATTCAAGGTAAGTCTTAAGATATATACTTTGTGAAGAATCGTAGATGAACACAAGTTTCTCTTAAAATAAGCAGGAAATGATTCTTTTATTTTGCAGCTAGTGTCAACACTCTCCAAGGCAATGAAGCAGCAGATCAATGTAAAAGACTTCTCTCTCTCTCTCTTTCGATCTCTTGTTTCTTTTCTTCTTCTGTAATTTGATTTTTAATATAGTCTCTGTGTTGTATGTGGAATCAGCTGAGACCAGTGGTCAGAAAAACAGTACAGTCACTGATAACAACACTATTTCTCTGTCTCTATCGGAAGAATCCGCGACAACTCTTAAAGAGTCTGTTGATACATCAGCTCAGGTTAGTTACTGTTTATTAATTAGCTTTCTTTGATTTGGATTTTGGTTAGGATGACTAGAGTTAGGAGCAGTGTGCTTTTAATTGATCTCTGGTTTCTGTTACTTTGGATCTATAGGTAGGAGCTGTTACTGATGAAGTCGTTAAAAGTTCGAGTATGTTGGACCATATCGAACTTGAGTTCGAAGGTAAGTCAAGACCTTTACTCTGTTTTTCCTCTGTTTCCTTAAATATTGTCATGAAGAGATTGTTTATTTTCATTTGTGTTGTTTGATCACAGCACATGTCAATACACTTAAACAAGCTGGATCTGATGTTATCAACAAGGTTGACGAATCTAAGGATGAAGAAGCAGGTTAAGCACAAAAAAATAAACTTCCTCTTCAATCTGATCCCTTTTGCTAAGAGATTGCTCTTATACTGTCTTTGTTGTTTCAGCTGCTATGAGACACAAAATGTTGGAAGCCATTGAACGCGAGTTTGAAGGTACTTTTCGCTGTTTCCGTCTAGCTTGAAGTTTAAGTTTTTGAAAAGACTGTTGTTAATAGTCTTACTTACAAAGAGTTACTTGCAGCTGCTGCTGCTGGATTTGAAAAGCTAAAGATTAATGATTCCACCCAAGGATTAGATGATGAACAATGTAACAAAACACTCTTCCTCTAGTACTTGTTGCGATCACATTTGGTTCTTCTTCAATAAGTTCTCTGTTATTTTTGTTATAGCTGCAAAGAGACAAAGCATGTTGGACGAGATTGAACGTGATTTTGAAGGTATCTATGTATCTTTTTTACTAAGTTCTTGAACCCGAATAACTTGACTAACAATCGGTTTGTGGCTTCTATTTCATTTCATACTTGCAGCTGCTACAAAAGGTCTTGAACAACTAAAGGCTGATGATTTAACCGGAGTCAACGATGAAGAACACGGTAAAACAAAACAAACTTTCTCATATTTAATTTGTTTGATACCTTGTTTTCAGTATTCTTGATTCAGCTTTTGTTCTCTTGTTATAGCTGCAAAGAGACAAAAGATGCTGGAAGAGATCGAAAGAGAGTTCGAAGGTATCTTGAAATGTATAAGCAGTAAGTCTTTCATATTTTCTGCAGAACCATCTTAGATTAATCTGTTTTTTCCTCTGTTCGCAGAAGCTACAAAAGGTCTTGAAGAACTAAGGAGTTCCACCTCAAGCACAGATGATGAAGCACACTGTAATATTTTGTTTCCCTCTATGTTAATGATCTTTTAGTTTTAATTACAGTATTCAAAACACAGATCCTATCTCTTGTTATAGCTGCGACGAGAGGGAATATGCTAGATGAGATCGAACGCGAGTTTGAAGGTATTTTGACATACTTAATATCTTTCTTAATTGATTCACAATCTTTGTGCTGAGACTTCTTAAATTTAAGATTATGTATCCTGTTCTTCCACTTGCAGCTGCTACAAGTGGTCTTAAAGAGCTAAAGATTAATGCTTACACTGTCAAAGTTGATGATGATAAAGAACAATGTAAGATATTATTATCTCTACTTTGATAACTTTTTGATCCTTCATTTTCTGAGATAAATAAAGGATATGCCTTATCTACAGCTGAAAAGAGACAAAGTATGCTAGATGCAATTGAACGCGAGTTTGAAGGTAATTAAATCGACATACCAATCACCATATGCAGAGAGAATCTTTAAATTTTTATTTCTTCAAGAGGTTCTAAGAGTTTGTTTCCTTTCTTGTAGCCGTTACTGCGAGTTTTAAAGAACTTGATGATCTCGCCGATAACAAAGATGAGGGAGACCAATGTAAGAAAAATCTTTCCATTCAACATATTATTTGTTCATTTACCTTTCTTGTATTGTTATTCTCAGAGAGGTCTTTATGTCTTTGTTATCAGCTGCAAAGAGGCAAAGTATGCTGGATGAGATTGAACGTGAATTTGAAGGTAAATTCGACATACTATTGTCGATGTTAGTTACTTCCTGTGGTTCCCAAATCAAATCTTGAATTATTTTCCTCTGTTTTATCCAACTACTTTGTAGCTGCTACAAGTAGTCTTAAGAAGCTAAATCTTGACGATTTCACTGAAGGAGATGACAAAGAACAAGGTAATATAACTTGTCCTCTCTACTTTTTTCTGATCACATTTGCATCTTCCATAGTATTTTGAAGAATGGTTTTATGTTTTATTACAGCTGCAAAGAGAAATAGCATGCTTGAAGCTATTGAACGCGAGTTTGAAGGTTAGTTTAACATAACATTTTGATTTTCTCAACTGAATGTGAATCAATACAAACATGTCAAGTAGATAAGTTTTCTTCTGTTTTATGTTCTTACTTGCAGCTGCTACAAAAGGTCTTGAAGAGCTCAAGGCTAATGATTCAACCGAAGACAAGGATGATGATGAACACTGTAAACAGTCTTACCCTTATACTTTTTTGTTACATTCTTTTTTCTAATGAATCCTGAATCAGCTCTGTTTTTCCATGTTTTGTTACAGCTGCAAGGAGAAAAAGTATGCTTCAAGCTATTGAACTCGAGTTTGAAGGTACTTTTTAACATATATTACCCTCTTTACTTTGAAGAAACCTTGAACCATTCTTGATGCAATAAGTATTGTTAATGAGATGAATCCTAATCATATACAAATAATCAAAATATGACCTAATGAATATCTTTTTCCTGTTTCAGCTGCGACAAGAGGTCTTACAGAGATAAAGTATGAATCAGAACAAGGTAAATGATCTGATCCTTTTGTTCCTCTCTAAGCCTACTTAGACAAGTTTTAAGACTTTCTTTTCTTTTTTGTTAACAGCTGAAAACAAGAGAAACATTATGTTGGACGCATTCGAAAGCGACTTTGAAGGTAACCTCACGAATGAAACGCAACAATTCATACAAAAACAAGGAAAATATATATAATCTGACAGTTTGGTTTGGTCTTCTTGTTCATTTCTAACGTGCAGCTGCTACAAGTGCAAAGGCTAGTGGAGAATATTGTAAGAATCTGTTTTAATCTTTGCCCTTTTTAAAATGTCATTTTCTATCGTTAACACTTTTTTGAGATAGCTCTTAATTACATGTGTTGTCACAACAGCTGCAAAGGGTACGTCAACCATAAATATGGTGCAGAAAAGTTATGGCGGATACAATGGTAACTAATTAATCTTCAGATTCTCACAGCATCTTTTTCTAAAAGAAAATTATATGTTTATGTGTTCTTTCTTTTACAGCTGGTTTAGAAGGTCTTGTAAAGCCTTCAGGTTAGCTCTTTAAAAAGGCTCATTCTTGTGAATATTTTAACGGAAGAAACTCACGAAAGAGCCACTCTTAATTATTCGTCTTCTCTCTGATTGTGTTTCTTGCAGATGGTGTATGTGGTTGTTTTAACCAAGATAAAGATGGTCTTAAGGCAGACATGGATTCTTCAATTAACATAGCGGAGATACTCGCTGAAGAATCCAAAGCCCAGGTTTGTAGACGTTTCTTGAAAAACCAATGGAAGGTTCTCTTTTTGAATCGATCTGAGTGTCTTGACTCTGTTACATCTTTTGATTTGACTTTGGTAGGGCTCAGGGACCTCTAGCCTCACTACATCACTGAACAATCTTGTTCATACCCATAGAAAAGAATCCTCAAAGGTCGGCTCACTCCATGGTTCATCAACAGTTACTTCTACCACAAGCGAATCATCCGCTACATCAGAGAGCATTGAGAGCTTGAAGCTATACCTAAAGAAGCTACGCGGTCTAAGTGCACGTGATCTCGTAAACCATCCGGACTTCGATCAGATTATAGCAGCCGGTACACGTTACGAGGTACTCAGCTCAGCTTCTATTGGTTACATCTCTTTGCTAGCCAAATACAAAACCGTCATTAAAGAAGGACTCGAGGCTTCACAGAGAGTCCAGATTGCTCAAACCCGGGCCAAACTGCTCAAAGAAACCGCGATGGAGAAGCAGAGATCGGTAGACTCGGTTTTCGCAGCAGCAAAGTCCACGGCTCAACGAGGAGACGCGTTGTACATCAGAATCGTTGCGATCAAGAAACTGTTGGCAAAGCTTGAAGCAGAGAAAGTGAATGTTGATCTGAAGTTTGAGTCTTTAACGACGAACCTGAAACAGCTTCTCAATGAGGCTTCTGTGGCCTACGAGGAGTATCATGAGGCGGTGCGTAGGGCAAAGGATGAGCAAGCGACTGAGGAATTTGCGCTTGAGACAACTAAGAGAGCAGAGCATATTTGGGTTGAGTTTCTTAGTTCACTTAATTGAACTAATGAGATTCTTGATTGTGTTTAAAGCACATCTTCAATTAGTTGTGGTTCTTGTCTTTTATTTTCTGGTGGTGTTTTGTTTGAGACTTTGTTTGTTGGTTATATCAGGAGAGAGAGGTTGAAAGACCTTGAGAGATAGCTAAAAGAGAGATTTGTGACAAAATATTGTAATGTTTTAGTCATCTAATAAAACTTTTATTTATTTATTCTAATTGATATACTATCGTGAAAAAAAAAGAAAGAATACTTGGGATATAGAATAATGAAATATGAAATCGCTAAACAAAAAAAGGAAATGGGAAAGAGTTTTTTTTTATATTTTTTTTCTTTCGAACGTTTGAGTTTTTACGTTTTTGAAAGATTAGGAAACAAGAAAAGGAAGCTTTTGAAGCAGAAGACGTGTCTAGATATTTGTCTATATACAATAACTTGAGACGTCAAACCCTAATTTCTATTGCAGCCGTTTTTTTGTTGAAGCTTGAAAGAAACCCGCAAAAAAAGAGACTACTACACTATTTTCCTGATAATTCGATTGACGTCAAATAAGGACGTTGCAACCACTTCAGTAGATTTTTCTTTGTGTCGGCAAATAAATTTACTTTTAAGGATTCAATTTTAGCAGAGTATATAAGTAAAGCTTATGATGATGCAATAAATTGGCATGAGACGATCAACGGATGGGACTGTTGATTCTCACCGTTGTNGTTTTTTTTTTTTTTTTTTTTTTTTTGACATCTAGAGTCTCTGTGTATAGGTCTTCTATTTGATGTTGTCTTTTTTCTCTTTTCAAAGATTATTTGTTCCTTTAACTTTACAAAAATGTCCTTGGAAATTCATACAACTCCACAAAAAAAAAAAATTGATGTTAAAGAAGAAAAAAAAACCTCCACAGAAAATAATGAAAACAGAGTATCCCACACGAGTCGCTAACACGTGTGACCCAGCAAAACGAGGATTAATTTGACGTCAGCAAAACAACGATTAATAAAAAACGAACAATTGGGAAAAATCAATTAATAAAAAAGAATCTATAACAAATTAGAATCAGCCACCTCTCTCTCTCTCCGCTCTCTCCCCTCTCGTGCACAGCTCTCCGACTCCATTTTAACTTTCGAGTCTCCGAGCTCTCTCTCTCTCGCTGCGATTCAGTTCAGCTCTTGGAATGGTTCAAGTTTAGATCACCGGAGAAAACTGTATGCAATGTAATATCTTCTTCTTCTCTTTTTGTTGTTTCTTTCTAATTCGTCTTCGTCTGCTTCTTCTGCAAGCTTGTACTGTTTCTCCTCTCTTTACATCGACGATTTTAGTCTAGTTTTCTTGTTGAAGTACATTGACTTTAGGTTTCTTCTCTATCTTTTTGCTCGAATCGTGGATTTCTGAAAAAATTCATCTCAATCAAGTTCCGTTGCTTTGTTTTTCTACTTCGAAGCAGCTGCAGCATCGGAGATCCAAGTCGGATGTTCAATTTAGCGTCGGAAACGTGTCTCTGACCTAATCGGAAATAGTAAGATACTCGCTACGATCTTGATCTTTACATTGGCTTTATTTAGTAATCTGAAAGTGTATCTTCTAACCGACGAACTTTCTTTATTTCGTCAACGCGATTTCCGTTCCGATTCTATCTTGTTGGCGAATTTATGACAAAGGCGATTTCATATACCAAATTGGAATTCAAGATCCTTATATTTGGAGTTGTTAGGGAGTTTTTTTGAGATTCAGCTGTGAGGAACTTTCTATATGTAGCTGGATCACTTGTATTTGATATGTATTGTATGCTGATAATTGGTTTCTCTTTCTAGGTTGTTAGCTGAGAACTTATGGAATGAATTGATGGAGTTTCTCTAAATGCTATTGGTTTTGTGGCTTATTGAAGTCAGGGGAATAGGATCTTGAGGATGCTATTATAGTAAGAAAGAAACTATGGAAGATCTTCGGCTATCACCATTGAAACTAGGTAGCTTTAAGTCTTCATTGTCAGGGAGATCTACTCCAAGGGGTTCTCCCACAGTTAGGAGAGTGCATTCAGGCAGGACTCCACGTAGAGAGGGCAAAGGTAGTGGGGGAGTTGTTCAGTGGTTCAGGAGTAACCGTCTGCTTTATTGGTTACTTTTGATTACTCTTTGGACCTATCTTGGATTTTATGTTCAGTCCAGATGGGCGCATGATGATGATAACAAAGTTGAGTTCTTACGGTTTGGAGGGAAACTGAGAGAAGATGGTTTGCATGTGGAGCAGAATAAACGGGATTCAGTTACTAATGAGAGTTCTCATGCTGTAGTAGATAATACCAATATAGTCCATATAGGTGTAAATAAGAGGATGCATGTAACTTTGGCCAAGAAAGAGGATGGCACATCTCGACGAAGCTTGAGTTCCAGAAGGAGGACCAGAAGACCTAGTCGTAGTTCACGTGGTAGGACTCGCGGTAAGCAGAAGGTGAGAAAAGTGATGGAGACTAAGGACTTGGATGAGCAAGATCAAGAACTTCCAAAGACAAATGTTTCCTACGGCAAACTTTTTGGTCCTTTTGGATCGCTGGAGGATAGAATTCTTGAATGGAGTCCGCAAAAGCGATCAGGGACCTGTGACAGGAAATCAGACTTTAAACGTCTTGTTTGGTCTAGGAGATTCGTCCTACTTTTCCATGAACTATCAATGACTGGTGCTCCAATTTCAATGATGGAGTTGGCTTCCGAGCTTTTAAGCTGTGGTGCAACAGTATATGCAGTAGTTTTGAGCAGAAGGGGTGGATTGATGCAAGAGCTCACAAGGAGAAGGATCAAAGTGGTTGAAGACAAAGGAGAACTCAGCTTCAAAACTGCCATGAAAGCAGATCTTGTCATTGCAGGATCAGCAGTCTGTGCTTCATGGATAGGTAAGGCTCCATAGACGATTTTGAAACTCGAGTTTATGACCAAGCAAAATAGATCGACTGATTCTTTGTCATCACTATTTGCATGAACATATATTGGCTATCATGTTTAGAAATGCGTACCATAGCTCATCCTTCTTCAGCTATGTTACTGGAAGATGCATCTTATTATATAAGTTTTCAGAAATAGCATGCTTACTTTAAAATGTTTTCTATTAGGCAAATTTTATATATTGTTCATCGAAACAATTTTTAAAACATGTTCAATATTCCATTTCTGCTCTCATGTTTGGATACTCATTATGATGTTTGTTACAATCTCCGCAGATCAATATATGGATCACCATCCAGCTGGTGGAAGTCAAATTGCTTGGTGGGTGATGGAGAACCGGCGAGAGTACTTTGATCGAGCGAAACCTGTGCTTGACCGAGTGAAACTGCTAATTTTTCTATCTGAAGTACAGAGCAAACAATGGTTAACATGGTGTGAAGAGGACCATATAAGGCTTAGGTCTCAGCCGGTTATTGTTCCGTTGTCTGTTAATGATGAGTTAGCATTTGTTGCTGGAATTTCCTCTTCACTAAATACTCCGACACTTACCGAGGAGATGATGAAGGAGAAAAGACAAAAGGTACGTGAATCAGTCAGAACGGAGTTTGGTTTGACAGATAAGGATATGCTTGTGATGTCTCTTAGCAGCATAAACCCGGGAAAGGGACAACTTCTTCTCCTTGAATCTGTCGCATTGGCTCTGGAGAGAGAACAAGAACAAGAACAATTAGCTAAAAGTAATCAGCCCAAAATCAAGAACCTCAATGGCATCAGGAAAGAAAAGATTAGTCTTTCTGTCAGACATCGTTTAAGAGGTTCATCACGGAAGATGAAAATCACGTCTCCCGCTATTGACAATCAATCAGTTCTCTCTGCGACCGGTAAAAGAAAGCTGTTGTTGTCGGGAAACGTAACACAGAAACAAGACCTTAAACTTCTTCTTGGATCAGTTGGGTCGAAGAGCAACAAAGTTGCATACGTTAAGGAA
This sequence comes from Erysimum cheiri, assembly GCA_900406345.1. Classification (NCBI taxonomy): domain Eukaryota; kingdom Viridiplantae; phylum Streptophyta; class Magnoliopsida; order Brassicales; family Brassicaceae; genus Erysimum; species Erysimum cheiri. The sequence goes on along the minus strand of OVAQ01001102.1, from coordinate 3,407 downwards.
ATGTTGAGCTTCTTGTCAAACAATGGAAACTTATCGAACTCGATTCTGTGGACTCCAGCGACCACTCGTGTGGCCTCATTATACTCTGCAGCAGATGTCTACGTAACAAACTCCCAGGTAATCTTTCTCATCTTGATCCTTTCATGGCTGTACTCAAAACAGACACTATCAAATGCTATTTGAAGCGTTATTCAACTTTTTGCTTACCCCTCTTCAATTTGTGAAACAGGGAGTTGGTGAAACATTTGGGAGAGTGACTATCGAAGCAATGGCTTATGGTCTTCCTGTGAGAAACAAATGATAGATAAATTCATGTTTTTTTTATTAGGGAGAGACAAGAATGCAATGGTCTCATCATAATCATTGTTTTTTCATGGAACAGGTGCTTGGAACAGACGCTGGAGGAACAAAAGAGATAGTGGAGCACAATGTTACAGGGCTACTTCACCCTGTGGGGAGGCCAGGTAACAAAGTTTTAGCTGAGAATCTCTTGTTTCTTCTTAGAAACCCATCTACAAGGCTACGACTAGGTAACCAAGGACGTGAGAAGGTTGAGAAGATGTACATGAAGCAGCATATGTACAAGAGATTTGTGGACGTTCTAGTCAAATGTATGAGACCCTAAGTGTGTACTTACTTCCTCGTTTACTTTTGGTTCAGTTCTGGTAAGATCGTGTTTCAGAAAAAAACAAATCCCACCAATTCTTATAAAATTTCATGCTATTCTTTGGACTTATATTGCAAATTTGCAATTCGAAATCTTTACTTTCTTTCTTTTTGTTGGAATGTTTATCCTGACAAGCTTAATTACTTGGCGAATTTTATAACACGTGAAGGCATTAATTGTTCAGTGGGTTGTTAATTGTCAGGCAGGTTGTTGATTATTGTATGGGGCAGAGTGAGTTACGAATAGTCTAGTGAATCTTCTACTAGTTAAGATTCTGATCCACCGTAAGTTTGACTTTAATTTCATAGTTTAATCCAGGGAATCTGATGATTTGAGCTAAAGAGGCAAAACTATTTTAATTTAGTATTCAAGCGTAAAGCTATACAAGATCTTTACGGAAAATTATCTTACCCAGCCTCAAAAAATAATTCGGAAGTATCAGGCAAGTATGCTGCAAATGTCGACTCCTGGGCTAACTCCTCTAGTTTCATGTAAATATCTTCAGATTGAAGATGTGATTTGTCTCCAGCAACAAATTCGTGAGCAAACCCGTTCACCTCAATTAAACTAAAGCCTGGTGTCTTCTTTTTTGCTATGTTCATCATCTTTCTTCTCACTTCTCGCAAATCCTCCCATCTTTCGCAGCCTGCATATATATTGCATAACAAAGCATAAACAGACCCATTATCAGGTTCCAACTCAGTAATTTTCTTAGCCGCCAACTCAGCCACTGGTTCATCATTATGAAGTCTACAAGCACCAAGTAGAGCTCCCCACACAATCGAGTTTGGATTCATTGGCATGTTCCTTATTATCTCATATGCGTCCTTGACTAACCCAGCTCGACCAAGCAGGTCAACCATACATCCATAATGTGCTAAACTCGGCTCAATTCTATGGTCGCTTCTCATCTTGGTGAAAAAATTTCTTGCTTGGTCTACCATACCACTATGGTTACAAGCAGAGAGGGCGCCAAGGTAAGTAATTTCATCTGGTTGTATTAACATGTCTTGCATCTGAACGAAAACTTTAATTGCTTCTTGACCTTGTCCATTGTTGGCAAGACCAACAACCATGGCTGTCCATGTGAATTTGTCCCTCTGATCCATGTCATGGAAAACCTTCTGTGCTTTTTCAGAACATCCACATTTGAAATACATATCGATCAAAGCATTCCCCACAACAACATCGTTCTTGATCTTGTTTTTGTCTATGTATGTCTTAACCCATTCACCTATCTCCAAAGAACCCAGATGAGCACAAGCTGTGAGAACACTAACCATGGTGAATTCATCGGGTATCATACCTGCACTTTGCATCTCACGGAATATTTCCAGAGATTCATTGAAGCAATCAGCTCGTAGGTAACCATCAATCATAATAGTCCACGAAATTCTATCTCTCACTGGCATCTGATCAAAATATGACCTTGCCAACTCTAGATTCCCTGTCTCAACATACCCTTTCACAATAGATGTCCAAGAAATCACATCCCTAGCCTGCATACTCCTGAAAATCCTTACCGCTATATCCATTTCCCCGCACGCAGCATATGCATTGACCAGAGCATTCTCCAATTTCAAACTGGGTTCCGTCATACACTCACTAACATACCCATGAACCTTTTTACAGAGATCCTTATCCTTTACCTTAGAACAAGCCGAGAGAACAAGAAGTAAGGTAACACAAGTTGGAAATACCAAGTTCCTCTCCATCTCTGCGAAAAGCTCAATGCTTTCTTCGTATTGTTTCATCCTATTATACCCAGAGATCATCAAGTTCCAAGAAAACACATCCTCTTTGCATCTCCTGTCGAAAACCCCACGAGCCATATCCATTAGTCCACATAAAGAGTACATTTGAACAAGAGCATTCTGCACATAAAGGTTAGAACTTAACCCGAATTTCGCAACATGGCTATGCAGCCTCTTACCACAAGCCAATGCTCCATTGCGCTTAAGACCGTTCAACAAGAAAGGAAACGTGTGGCTATCCGGAGTCACACCTTCCTTCAACATATTCAAATACAATCTAACTCCTTGCCCATCACAGTCCACTCTTGACCAACCTTTGATCATAGTGTTCCACACAACCACGTCTTGTTCAGGTATTTTCACAAACAGCTTATATGCATAACTCATGTGGCCACCTAAACGACAACACCAGAAGAGCAAGAGCTTCTTTTGGAATGTTGGGTTTGGTGCTAGACCTCTCGTAATACTTTGGGAATGTAATAGCTTGAATTGGTCCGTCGTTTTGCAAGCTCCAAGGATAGAGATGAAACGAGGGTAATCATTGGATATAGATTCTGTGATCGATGAGATGAACAGTGCCTTGAAGATCGATAATTTAGGGTTAACTGGAGATTTCAGTGGATTTCGCAGAATCATTCCCAAAAACACATAAAATCTACAAGGACCAAAAAAAAAAAGAGAGCTCAGACGGCACTTGCTATCGTCACGGATTATCAGGACGACAGTGACGGACTAGCCGTCACTTTATTTGTTTTATCTTCACCGCTCTATTAAAGTCGTTCGAACTCGGGTCACACAACAGCATTACGCCGATCAGTCAACCACTCGACCAAAGCGACTTTTTTAAACATCGTCAATAATCAAAGTATATATCTAAATGACAAATTAAACTGAGGACATCGAAACGCTCCGTTTTGACTCGGTGGTTGTAAGAAGAGAGAGAGAGCAATGAAAATGGAGTTTTGATATCAAGAGAGAAAAAGTGA
>OVAQ01001101.1:10019-21000 GCA_900406345.1 Erysimum cheiri | reverse complement strand
TAGACTCTAGAATATAAAAATTAGTTATAATTAAAAAAAAATTATAAGTGTTAATTTTTTGGCGTATTATTTGATGTTTATATCTAATAATTTACAATTAAAATTTTTTTTTTTTAATATTCTTTTTTCTTTTTAAGTATTTTAACCGATAAATAAAAATAAGATTTTTCAAATAAACTAACTACATCGTTTTTAAGATTACCAATGTTATCTAAGATACTCTTCTATAAACCGTTACTTCCAAAAACAAAACATAGCGTTTCCAATTTCGTAAACGCTATCTAAAACTAGAGGGTATATCAACTATAGCATAAACGTACAAAACGCTATCTTCATGTGCTATCTTTACGACATTTTCTTGTAGTGGGCTAAAGGATTTTTGAGAGATGTTCTAGATCAGTGTGTGATCTAAAAACAAGGGTTTGAGAGAATAGAAAATAGGTTTAAAGAAAAAATTGTAACCTGATTTTCTATCAATCAAATAAGCGTGTTAAAAAAAATAAAACCCTTTGTATTACTTGTTGATACAGGTTATGTCTTAGTTTCCATATCGATAGCTCTTGCGTTTTCATTTTCGACAGGTTATTAAAACAAGAATCGTTATACATGGTGTATATATAACACTTGTATTTGTACCGGCTATAATTTTTTCAGATAAATATCATGAATATATATACTTTCTACGTTAACAACGTTGATCATGTTTTGGCGTCGTCAGATCTAAATTCTGTGTACAAAAAGGTCTTATATTTTAATTAAAGATCAGAAAATTTGCAGACATCGTACTTCTATAAAATAAATAAATAAAATTTAACGTGTATTTTCGAACATTCACGTCACTATCCGAGAGAGTCACGAGTGACGAAAACCTTTGAAACATCTATATCCCAATTCAATTTTGGCTGATTATAACTACGCAACAAAACTTATAAAAACATGTAAGAGACAAACTTATTACTTAATCGCAATATCAGAAGATTAATATAAGTCCACAGACATAAAGTTGGATTACATTTTTTTTATAGTTGGATTACATTAGTTTAAAGACTAACAATGAAGATAAAAAAAAAAAAAACAATGCCAAAGCTAAGGGATAAAGTAAGAGCATAAATACAATATTAAAACGTTTTTCCACGTGTCAATAGGCTACTGATGACGTGGCATGATAAAGAGTTATTACTATCACGTTTACGTTACTTCCCCTAACAAACATAAACGAAAGATAGTATTTTATTAATTAGCCTAGTAATAGTTATAGTAATCACGAGACACGTGACCGGCGACGAGAGGAGACGCTTCAACGGTGGAAGCGGCGGCGCAGTAAACGTCTTCCCAGATTTCCGAGAAGGCACGGATTATGATGCCGTGATGAGAGTTCGAATTGAGGCTGAGAAAACACTGGAGAAGCTCTCTGAGATCATCTTTCGAGTAAATCTGGTTCTCTAGTATCATTTGAAGCATCGACTGCCGAAAATCCAGGTAAGGATCGTCGGAATCTTTCTCGACGGCGACGGCAGCCGTGGCCAGCGGCGTGGAGGAGGGTGTGGCCGGGGAGATGGGGGAAGAGTGGCAGTGTCGGTAGTTAGACGAGGGACGTTTTGGCTTTTTGGAGAAAAGGTTGAAAATACATGAGAAGTTTGGTATCTTGCAGTCCCCGCAGCTTATGTCGACAACAGAGACAGTCTTCTTGATCGTCTTCTTCATGCTTTTGGCCTCCATTGCTCTGACTCTGTTTCTGATAAAGACTGAGGAGAGATAAGAGGTAGAGAGATTATGGAGGGAGGGTATATATATACATGAGAGAGAGAAAGACAGTTTGCATGAATATGTATAAATGTGTGCATGTCGGATTGTCGGTCATGGAAAGGTTTAATAGTATTCACTAAATAAATTATACAATTAATGTATTAGAAAATTTGGTTCATTAGTCTAAGTTCTGGTGATCAATTTAGACCTAATATATAGGGTATTAATGCATGTAAACTACTTTGCTTTTTTTCCTTGCTTGGAATATTTTTAGTGCAGATCCTATTGGACCATGCGTATTTTGATTTCAACCACAAAATTTTGACGATCTGAATCTGCATGTACGTATAATGTCTAACTAATTAGTTGCGGTCAATCGTTTCGTTCTATTCGGAATNTGTTTCTTGCTCCTTTTTTTTTTTTTTTTTTTTAACAAACTTTCTTGGTCGTTTAATTAGTACAAACTTTGATGTGAAAAAATTCAGTACCTAATTGTAATTTAATGACCAATGGCCATAAATTGCTGGTTGATGTTGCCATGTTGGGATCGAGTTTTGTTGGACACGTTCTCTCTCTCAGAATTTATATACCAACTAAAAACTCGAAAATTTTGTTTGGGTTGGATTTGAGAACTTTCCGTTAAAAGCAATTATGACCGAAATGAACCAACCTTTTTATTGATCAAGTATCAATTAAGTATCAAGTATTGACCTTTCTTACTTGAAACTACTTTTGTTTCTTGAATGATCATTATTTGAATGAGATGAAATTACTCTAATTTTTCAGGGACGAGTCTGAAGGGAAATTGAAGGATATTCTGAGATACACAGATGACTACGTTGAGTCCACTGACTTTGCTACCGACAAAAGGTCAAATTATTTCTCTATATAATACCCGGTTATCAGTATTGATTTTTGACAGAAGTATGTAATGCTTGCAGCTCAAGCATCTTTGATGCCCATGCAGGGGTTGCATTGAACGACAAGTTTGTTAAGGTTGTGTCACGTTACGGGAACCCAACGGGCTACTTTTGCAGGGTTGTTGATCTGATTTTTCTTCTTGGCAGCGATATGTACGTAGACATTTGAAATGGCATTTGAATTCGTAGGGTTGTTGAAATGACATTTGAATTCCTAGGGTTTCTAAACATCCTTCCCTTCCTTTTTAGAGACTCTAATGACGTTTGAATTTCCTTGTATTTGATTGCATGTCTAAACAACAAGCCTTTTACCTATTATTTTTGCTTTATTTGTTTTGAAGATATTGATACAGGAAAAAAATTGAACTAAACAAGGAGGTAAATGTAGTAAAGAGATGGCAAGTTTTAAAAATTAGCTTCTCTGCAATTGTTTTCGCATAGAGATTTTCTTTGTTACCAGTAAGACTGAATGTTTCGTGATGCATATGAAATTGTATGTATTTGTGGCTTCAAGTTCAAGTATGAAAATCTATGAATTTTACAATTCAAGCTTTTTACATGAAAGAGCATCAGAACTATTTTTTTTATTCATTTACAGCAAAGGGCACTTTCTATTTTTATTTCCAGTATATTACAGGACAAGGAGAGGTTATATAAACTTTCTATTTCGGGAGGCTTAGCTCCCAATTATATGGATTGGGTTAGTTTTCTGAAACCTCTATTTGTTGAAGATGAATGTGGGATGGTAGTTCCAATACCAGCTTCCTGTTTCCATTACCTCTTCTCTCATTGCTTCCAAGTTGATGCTTAAACCTAAACCTAACATCCAAAATGATGCAATCAATCAATACCTAGTGTCAGTTTGGCCTGGTTTACTATCAACATTGCTATATATGTAAGATTCACTGACCTCCATTTCCTGGTGTGATCTTCAGTTTGTGACCATTGGGTACTTCAAAAACATAGTTTCCCTGCAAAAAGAGTATATAGCTCACTTGAGTTGAGGCAGACACTCTAATGATCTATCACAAACTTCCATACTTTACCTCTATAGTTACATTGCTGGCTTCGAATTCTGCATTTCCTTGCAATATGATTTTACAAGTCTCAAACCGGTTCACATCGTTTTTCCAGCAAACATTTGATTTACTGTTCCAATCGATTCCTCGGTTCACTTCCTTGACGTTATGCAGTTTACACCTGCCACACCTACAAATCGAGTTTTCTGTGAATTCACAAGTGTAAACCTAATAACCATGTATATATCTTACAGAGATAATCAACTAGGAGATTTATATTCTACCTTAATCCGTATTGTAATATTGGTTCACCATTTTCATTAGGTGTTGTTGAACCCATGGCATTTTCAGCAGTGATGATCAAGCTACCATCAACCCAATGAGACAGGAAGGTGATTTAGAATTTAAGAAACTCAACACGATGAATAGTTTTTTAAACTCATAAATGTCCCACCATGTTTGTTGTCTTTTTAGGGGAAAAACATAGACACGTAAAATCAATTTATTCGTCCTTCTCCTCACAAGTTATCCACTTTGCTCTGAAAAGGGTCTCACCTTTAATGCGTTTATACTGTACTATTTTTGCAATAAGAGAAAACTAGATAATTGATGACACAAAAAAAAAAAGAAAAAAAAAAACTAAGACATACAATTATATTAACTACTGTAATTTGGTTAAATATTAAGTAATTTGGTCATTTAAACGTATCTGATTAGGCGATATTTTGTTGATATTAATATGATATATGTGATAAAAGTATTGTATAAAAACAGTCAAACACATAAGTTGCTACATATTATATCATAATCAAATGAGATTTAAATATTCGATTGTAAATGGATTTTAAAACAATAAAAACTGAAATACAAAAAACCAATACATGATCTAAAATGTGAGTGTGGCTCAGGTATTCTCTGCCTTACACTCTTCTTGTGGAGTGTAAAGAGGCAATACAAACACACAATTTATTTTAGTAAATGTACTTACAGAGACATTGCTAAACATGTTTTTATTGTAACATAGAAGGGAAAAAGTGAGTGCTTTGGTGTTCAGATCTTAGCGGCGAACGAAATGCCTTGTTTGATGAGCTCGTCGAGACTCTCTGCAGCAGGTCGGGCTTTGGCGACTTTAGCCAAAGCCTTGTTCTCGTCACCACTGCCTCCTTCCATGAATGCTCCAACCACTTTACCACTTTGAACCCAATATGCTCCAAATCTTGGTTTTGGGTTTGATGGATTGCTGTCTCCGAATAACACAGAGTCTCCAACGTTGTCTCCATAGAACTGCCACGAGAGATCAAAGGAGCGAGAGCAGAAGAATGGAAGATAGTCGTATTCCTCCACTGCTGCGCCTCCTCCTTCAGCCGCTTTGATCGCCTGCCACAATTTACCACATATATAAACGCTTCTTCAGATATACAACTATGTTACTCTGTTCTGTTTGAGTTTGCGTTTAGATGGTGTAATATGGAATCATTCATGTTTGGCGTTTGCACTTATTTTATAAAAAAAAACTGTAATGTGTGAATTTTCTTTTTCATATGTAGACACAAATAAATGTAAGCGCATAAATTTGATGTTTTAAACAATATCAGCCTTATTGTAAGCATCATTTACCTTAACAGCTTGCTCTGCTGATTTGCGGGAATGGTCAACATGCTCGACCCTTCTAGTTCTTCTCACGTCTCCGTACATTTTCAAAGGAAAAGTGGCAACGTCGCCAACAGCATAAACATCTGGAACACTTGTTTTGAAGAATGCATCGGTCTGCGTGAAACGTTTAAGCGGTTAATCAGAAGATCCAAATCAGAATGGTACGGGAGAAGAAGCGCACACGCTAGCAGACAGATACCTTAATTCCACCTTTGTCTTCCTCGACCTGCCCCTTAAATAAGGATGTCAATGGTTTTGCACCAACCCCAACTATCACAATGTCGGCTTCCAGTGACCTCCCATCCTTAATTTGTACTTCCTTCACATGAAGGAGAACAATACAAGTAGGACATTTGCACCTGAACAATTTGGAAAAAGCTATCTAGTGGTGATCATATAAACCAAAACAAAAATGTGTTTATACAATTCGGTTTGCCATTTTAAAACCATAAACCAAAATCGATTTTAGTGTAACCAAACCAAACATCAAACCGAACTGAACCTAATTACATATCCTTAGTCTGTTCTAAGTTTCTAACTAGTTTCATATAGGCTTTTTAATTTTTTTTGGGCCTCTGAAGCTTCTTGCCTCTAATGTTTATGTAACCAAACCTTTTTACTTAGGTAATATTTATTCACACTTTATAAAAAAAAANAAGTCTCATAGAAAGCAGCAATATCGGCGGTGAAAAGCCTAGGCACTGCGTGAACATTTTGTTTTCATCGCGTGTAACTAAGTAATACATATATGAATAACCAAAGTGAAAAAGCATATGAATCAACTTACTGCACCAAGGTTCAGGGAAGACCATTGTGACATCAAAATTGTTGATCCTCAAAGCTGCACTAACCTCAAGACCAATGTAACCTCCTCCAACAACTACAGCCTTTCCGCCTTTCTTAGCTTTAATTGCTTCAACCAATATGTCAGCGTCATCAACCTCTCTCAGATAGAGAATATTCTTAGAGTCTGCAACTTTTACGCCAAAATAGTCAATCTGAGAACCTGCAAAGGAATGTAAAAGCTACTTTCTTGTTATCATAAAATTTGTAAGAAGCTTTCTGATGTGAGAAATGCAAGGATATCAGTCTTTACAGTAGAACCAGTTGCAATTATGAGAGTCTGATATTTGAAGACATCCCCAGCTGCACTGACAAGACTCTTGGCAGACAGATCAGCTTTCACTATTTCTGTGCTTAGTATCAACTCAATCCCTGAAAATACAAAGAACAATAAAATCAGCATGATTTAGTTACAGTAGCATGATCAGTTAAGCTTGTATAGAGAGTAATTTAGTGGTGGAGAAATTCCGTGGGATGATAGAGTTATCATTGCTCAGTGGGACTATATAGATGAGCAGGGCAATAATATTGGTGATGTGCAGAGAGTTCGTTACCTTTCTGCTTGTACGATTCAGGAAGCAGTTTTTCTCCACCGCTACCAACACAGCAGAGGAAACCTGGAAGTCTAGCAGCCCCTGCAACAAAAAGATTATTGAAACAAAAAGCATAAGCCAACACCAAGTTTCAGCAAATGACAATCAATCATTGCAATTTCCAAAGTAAACCAGACAAAAGTCTCTTACCTTCAGGAAACAAATACCCTTTGCTAAGTGCAGGGCGTTCATATGGAGCCACCTAAGCCACCATATTGAGTAAATAAGGATCATAAGTTACGAGGCATAGTGCATATCGATTATAGACTTATAGTTTTCCAAATCGGAGAGAGGGCTTACCGCCTCTTTTGAGATAACTGCCAATTCTCCTGGTTTAACCCCTTGATTGGCAAACTCCTTAGCTGCGTATCCCTATACCACAAAAATTTAAGATCAGAGTTGAATTTGCTTTTGTATTAGGTGTTTCTTTGGTAACCGAAACTGGAATTTTCTTCCTTTAACAGTCTGTGACGATGTTCTACCCGATTAATCTGAGCTAAAACCAAGAAACAATTGTAGAAACTAAAATGGATACTACGCTGACTATTAAACCATTTGTAAGTGAGTTTGCAGAGACACACTTATCTCATACTTCGAAACAGAAAATTAACAACAACAACATCAACAAAAGAAATAGAATTGAATCGGAAGTTTTCAACATGAGAATCCGTGCAGAGGACTGATTAATTATTCTTAAGTCTTATAAATTAACCCGAAAAATAGTTTAGTTGGTGGAAAAGTCACAAATGTGCCACGTCATTGGATAAGTTAATGAGCTTAGTAATTTATTAGTATCATGAGTTTGAGCTTATTGGGCTTCTTTTTCAGACCTTTAAGGCCCAATTTAACAAATTCAAGGAATACGAAGTGCAAAAACTCGATACTCGAACATGAAGACCCACATGAAAAACCCATTCCGCCATCACATGATTTAACCAATTGTTCTTGAATAAAGCCCATGATTCATGAATAATAATATTGGGCCTTGTGAACGACCCATTCAACTGATTGATTTCACAAAATGCTTCTTCTTATAAATTGTCTTCGTCCTGCAAGTTAGGGTTTGCAACTGTTGGAGCCAGACGACGAAGCAGGAGTAAACATGTCTGCGAGGTTGCTGAAGATGGTTCTCAAGGAAAATGAAGAATCGAAACAACGGAATCCTCACGACGAAGAGGAAGAAGATGATGAAGAATCGGGAGCCCGTTCTTCGACTAATCCGTTCGATCTCTTGAACGAAGGTGATGAAGATACTGAGGTTAGTCTATCCTAATTACCTCCAAATTTGACGATTAGATTGTTTGGTCGATTTCAAGTATCTGGAATCTTAATCCTCTTCCGTGTTCTAGATTGCAACTTTGCGTATGTCTCTGTGTTGATAAGTTTGAATGCAGATAGTGTAAATAGGTTTGATCTTTAGATGTTTATGGTTTTTGTTTCTGATGATATCTGGAGCTATCCGCTTTGTGTCTTCTGATTATCAATGATTCAATGTTTTATTGGTGGTACAAGTAACGATTATAAAGTGTTTCTGTAACAATTGGGTTTAATTGCAGGAGATAGAGATTGATGATGAGACTATAGTTGAGAAGAAGAACGAAGATGCTAGAAGTCTGTCAAAGCCTGTTGATAATGTACAGCCAGTGTCAGAGAATAAGTCGAAGAAAAAGAAGAAAAACAAAGAGAGTGGTTCCAATGTGGCTAAGGCTGAAATCTCTTTGGATGAAACTTTAGAAGCACTTGGTCTCAGTGCTAACTCTAAGCAAGAAAAGGTTCAGGAGACGAAAGCAAATGCTGATTCTTCCAAAAATCCTTCTTCACCATATATGTTGGAAATAGATCCCCAGTACCTAAATCTTGAAAACGAATTGAGGAAAATGTATGGTTCAAAGGCTCTGAGATCATTTGAGAGTGGCACTCAAGGTGGTGGTAGCTCTAGACAAGGACGAGGGGGAAGACGTGGAGTTCGTCATCTCACAAAGACGGTTCTGATATCTCCCAAAGAGAATTGGCCTCGCTGGGATCGATCTTTCTCAATGGAGTTTCTAGAGACTAAAGATGGTAACAACTACTTCAGGTAACACATTTTTTACAGTGTTTTGGTGTTTTGTATAGAATTATAGGCATTGTAACTTTGTACGTCTGCTGAAATACTGTTCTTTTTATGTATAGGTATACCCATTCACCCTCATATGAGCAGGCTCAGAGGGCATTTCAGGCTGCACAGGCTAGCCATGATTTGGATGGTGTAAATAGTGTCCTTAGACACCATCCTTACCATATTGAGTCGCTCATTACTATGGCGGACTACTTTAAGTATTATGGTCAGGATGATATGGCTGCAGATGCCATTGGAAAGTGCTTGTACGGATTGGAGCGTGCGTGGCACACTATGTTCACTCCGTTCCAGGGTAACTGCCGGTTGGAGTATAACCACGAGGCAAACAAGCTGTTCTTCAAGACTCTTTTCACTCACATGAGATACATGGATAGGCGTGGCTGTCATAGGTCAGCTTTGGAGGTCTGCAAACTCTTGCTTTCATTGGACATGTGTGACCCAGTGGGCGCTTTGTTTTGTGTGGACTACTTTGCTTTGAGAGCAAAGGAGTATGCGTGGCTGGAGCAATTCTCGGAGGAGTACCGAAATGGCAACTCATTATGGCTCTTCCCAAATTTCTCTTATTCGCTTGCCATAGCCCGCGTTTATCTCGAGAAGAAGGAGTCTTCCTCTTCCCCAGAAACCACTCACATAGGTACGTCGAAGTCAAGCTCTTTGGATCTCATGAAGCAAGCTTTGATGCTTCATCCGACAGTAATCAAGAAACTAGTGGACAAAGTACCTTTCAAAGATCAGGCATGGACGAAGATACTCAAGCATTCTTTCTTCCGATCAGAGGAATCAAAGATCCAGGCATTAGATCACCTTATAAACATATATTGCGAGAGGAGCTATCTTATATGGAGGCTAACAGATGTACAGAAATTGCTTAAGACTGCTGGTGGTTTAGTCATTGAGTCACTTGAACACAACGGAACCGAAGCCGAGAGCTTGCTTTGTGTACTGAAAGAATCTTTCTCTAAGGAGAATAACCAGTAAGCGTTTTGAACTCTACTTGTCAATTTCTTTTTTTTTTTTTGGCTAGAGCTGATCACGTATGGTTCTAACCCATTGGCAGGTACTCTCATTTACAAACCCATGATTTCTCTGATTCGATGCCAACCCTCCCACCAGACAATTTGCAGAATTTTGTGGCTGATCCAAGAATGGGGGCTGAAGGCGGCGGGGGAGGTCAACACCAAGCACCACCGCCACCACGTGATGTGGCAAATCGGAATGCACTTGCTGAGTTGTTTGAGTCCAGGCTTCCATGGGTTAGTTGTGGAGATGAAGAGGATGAGATTGCACATGATGCCCACCACCAACCAGACAACAATGGCTAAGGGCTCTAACTGAAGAAACAAGAAAACTGCTACAAAAGTTTTTGTTTCGTTAAAAACATATTTTACAAAATGTTCTGGTGATATTTTTACTGGAGAGGTACATGTGGCCTTGCTCTTGTTGTACAGTGCCATGTTGATGGTTTAGTCTTTAAAGGATCGTTTTGGCTTACTCATGAGATTTGATACTTTCGGTAAATCGGATTCGATCATTTACGATTCTTGTTTCTTCTGGTGGAATCATTGACAACTCTCGACGATGAAGGAAGGAAGGAGGATGCAATTTATAAACTGAGCTTAAAGAATCTCTTTGGGCTTTTTGGGTTGGTTTTTTTTGTGTGGTGAGTATGGGCCCACTTTGATCACTGATATGATTAGAGTCTTCTGTTTATTTTCTAACTTTTGGGGGAATTTAATTTAAAATATAATCAACTGTAGTCAGGTAAAGTTAAATCCTTTTGTAAAAGAGCCGAAAAACTCAGTAATGAAGAAAATATAATCAACTATGGCGGTGACGGTCGACGGCGGCAGTGACGGTCGACGGTGGTGAAAATGATGGTCGGCGGAGGGGATGACGGTCGACAGTGGTGACATTGACGGTCGGCAGTGATGGCAGATGGTGGCCGGAGGTGGTGGTGGGTGTGGTGGTTATAATGGTGGTGGTGGAAGTTGTAATGAAGTAGGGTAAAATTGGAATTAACACACAAAATATAGAGAATGTTGATCAATTTGTTTTTAGGTGTTATATATTTAATTTCCTTTTTTTTTT
>OVAQ01001100.1:0-21035 GCA_900406345.1 Erysimum cheiri | reverse complement strand
TTTTCAACAAAAATTCTATAAAAAAAAACAGAGGGAGTATAAGTTAGTATTAATTATCACTGAACATATATGAAATATCATAAAATATACTCTTTGTGTTTTGTTTTATTAGATATTTTGGCTAAAAACACGAAATTTAAGAAAGTACCTTAAATTGTATTAATTTTGTTATTTTCTACATTAAAAATAAATCAATATATAATCTAAATAATTTAACCAATAGTAAAACACACTACAGAATATTAATCATTATAAAACCTAAATAAATTAAAAAATTTACATAGAAATCTGTGAGAATATAATATTTTTTTTAAAAAAAAACCTCAACATCTAATATAATGAAACGGAAAAACTATAAAATAATTTATCAAATGACTGATAAAACTTAAAAATTTCTAACTTTTACGTTGAAGTAGCACTAGAGCTTTTCTTTTTGAATCTGTCATTTTTTTTTTGTTGACAAAAAAAGAAAAAGAATCTATCATTTTGTTTCCAACATAGCGGTAGAGATGTAACAGAGAGTTTCTGCACATTTGGTTCATCAATAGTGATAGGAAAATGTCATAAAGTTTAATTGTTTTTGACCAAATATATCTTCATCTATTCCATTATATAAATAAATCTTCAGTTTTACATTGAAAAAATCATTTTAATTTCGTCTTTAATCAATAATAACTAGTTGAAATTAAGACAATTCTCAAAAATACTATTAAAATAAGTTTTTTTTGTTAGTTTTGTTTCTCAAAAATACCACTAAAAAATATTTTTTCCCAAATACCATAAAACTAAAACAAAACTTTAAAATTGTAAACCTTCAAAACTAAATTGTATACCTTCAAAACTAAAACCTAAAGCCAAAATATTAAACCCAAACCCAAAACTTTAAATTATAAGTATATAAAAATTATTTTTAGTATTTGTGTTATTTTTGGACAAAAAAGTTTGTAGTAATATTTTGAAAAATAAAACTAATAATAATATTTCTGGAGCAAAAACTTAGTTTAATAATATTTTAAGATATTTTCTAAACAGTTATTGACTAACAACTAAGATAAAATAGTCTGATCAACATAAAATTGAAAATTTATTCATCTAATAAAATAGTTGAAATTATCTTTTAGCTGAATAAGTTGTGGACTGTTTTTTAAAGCTAAGCCGCTTGCCGACAAAACAAAAAACAAAAAACAAAAAACAAAAAAACGCTTTCACGAAATCTTTTAGAATTTGATTAATACAAAACGCAGTCGTTTCTATATAACGTTTGCTGCTTGTTCATTTCAAGAAAGACGATCATCACGGACAAAATTTGCAGAGACATTGTAACCGAGTTTGCTTCAACTCCGGTTTAGGTATCAATTTCATTTTTCTTTTCAATATTTAAACCGTTTGTGTTTTCACCTTTTTACTCAATTTGCTTCCTTCAATCTCTAATCTCGAAGTTTTTGCTTTTTGTCGGTGAATTGGTTCTTCTATCTTCAATCGAGTTAGTAAGCAATGTCTTTGGGATTCTTCGATTTGAGAACCAAATAAGATCTCTCTTGGAGTTTTGTTTTTAGATGATCTAATACGTTGACTTTTTTTAAAAATTACTTGCTAGATTTCAATGGTTCGATATAAAGATTTGAATTTGATAAAGAATACAAAAATCGTGACTTTTTGATTGATTTGAATTTTATCTCTTAAATTTTGACACTTTCCTTCAATTAAGATTCGAAAATTGAAATTTGAATTATTGAATTTGTGATGTTTCGTGACATTGCAGTTAGAGAAGAAGGAAAGCTTATTGAAGATCAATGGCCTCTGATAGAGAAGAGTTTGACTTGTGTGGACCTTCACACCTCACAACTGTTGATTGGTATGTTTTGACTATTAACCATTGGGTTCTGATTTGATATTAGGATTCAACTTTCGTTTTCGTGTATGATCCGTGATTGTGGTCCGTGTCTGATCTCATTTAGTATGCAGTTAAGTTTGCTTGCAGCAATTGTGGTTGTTTCCTAAGAGAGTAGAACGAAATTGTATGGTATGAGTCTTGTGCTTATAGCATTTGAGTATTGAAGGTGTGTCTAGTCTCTTAACCAGACCTGTGGTTAGACTTATTAAATGGGTTCTTGAAATTTGTCTTTGTTTTTTTCAGGGCAAACGAAGATCACCAGCGTTGTGTAGCAGCTTGTTTGGTTCAAGGAATATATATAGTAGAGCGTGACCGCCAGCTTAAACGGGAAGGCTCTGAAGCTCTTGCACCTCCGTGGTGGGAATCCTTTAACTTCAAGTTGATCCGTCACCTTAAAGACGATGCTGATTTCTCCATCTTTGGTGGTATTTATGAATACAAATCGCTACAACCAGATACCGTTGACTCTGGAGTTCCGCGGTATGTCATAGCCTTTAGAGGGACCTTGACTAAAGCAGACTCGATAACCCGTGACATCGAATTGGACATTCATATCATTAGGAATGGGCTTCACCGGACATCACGTTTTGAGATCGCTATGCAAGCTGTGAGAAGCATGGCTAATTCTGTTGGGGCTTCAAGCTTCTGGCTAACAGGTCATTCTTTGGGTGCAGCGATGGCGCTCCTCGCTGGTAAAACAATGGCAAAGACTGGTATTTACATCAAATCCTTGTTGTTCAACCCTCCATTTGTGTCTCCCCCAATCGAGAGGATAGCAAACGAACGTGTTAGGCATGGGATTAGATTCGCGGGGAGCCTCATCACAGCAGGACTCGCTCTCTCCAGAACTCTCAAACAAGCACAGCAGCCGCAGCAACAGCAACTGCAACTACAAAACTTGTCTGAAGATCCGCTAGAGGCACTATCTTCGTGGCTCCCGGACATACATGTAAATCCAGGGGACCATCTATGTTCAGAATACATCGGGTTTTTTCAGCACCGGGGAAACATGGAACAGATTGGGTATGGAGCCGGAATTGTGGAGCGAATGGCGATGCAGCATTCATTGGGAGGTTTGCTGATGGATGCGATGGGAGTGAGCAACGCAGTGGAAGTAGAAGAGCCGGTTCATGTCATCCCATCTGCAAATCTAATAGTAAACCAGACGAATTCCGAAGATTACAAGGAAGCTCATGGGATACACCAATGGTGGAGAGATGACCAAGATTTGGTTCCTCACATTTACATGTACAAATAGCTCTCTTTTTTTCCTTTTCTCATCACTAAAGATTTGATTTGTTCGTACATTTGTTTGTAATGAAGACCGTTTGTATTGTAATTGAGATATTTTAGTACCCAAGACCTTTATTTTAGATACATTAGAGAAAATGTGGATGGCAAAAAACAAAAGATGTAGCAGAGCATCATATAATATAATCATTAGCATTCTATATAACTTTGTTCTTTATACATCCGAAGAAGAAGAAGAAGAGAAGAAACATGTTTAAGATTCAGGTCTTAAACAAGGGAAGAAGAAGCAAAAAGAAAGGCCTCAACGAATGGGAACTTTGATCCAACCATTGGCGAAAGCAATGGCTAAGATGACGAATGGAGTTGACATACCGAAGATGATAATGTAAGGAAGAGGCGTCTTCATCGGATTCTCTCCTTCTCTTTCGCCAGCGCTTTGCCAATACCTACAAATTGCAATGCAAATCCCATCCATGACCATTTTAGTCAATAACATATCAAAAGTGGGCAATGCAAGTGTTTCACTTCATTTTACTAAATCACAAAACCATATATGTTCCATCAAACATGGTCAAGATTCCTTGTTCGGATATGGACACTATAACAACATGCATTATGTGAGTTTGAATCCGGATAATGATACAATACAATACTAACACAAACCACTATACTACATGTCACTATCACTTGCAAACCATGATTAGTGTATGAATTTCATCAATTTCCTAAGATTTATTTTTCTGTAAGTCCACAAAATAAATGATAAACAGAGAAGTTTTCTAGTTTAATCATTCCATCATTCGATTCAATTGATAAAGAAATTGAAAGGGTAAGATTAACAAACTGTTCTGGCTCTTCCTCTTTGGTTATGAACTTCTTCTTTTCTTTAGGTTTCACTTCTCCATCTCCTCCACCTTAAGCGACACAAAGTGTTAACAAAATTTCATCCACAAATAAACAAAAGGGAAAATTCTGATTCTAAAGAGATAAAAGTGTACCTAATTTGGCGTGAAGCTTGAACTGTGGGAATCCAAATGGAGATGGTGGACATAGGAATTGAGGCAAAGCAAGCAAAGATGAATATGAAGAAGATGATGAAGTTGTGGAATCATTAGCCTTGTGGCTAAAGGAATAAGAGATTTGAGAGGAAATGTGGAATTTGGCTGCCATTTCCAACACCAATACGTTTTTTTTTCTTTTTTGGGTTGGTTTTGTATTCGTTGACTAGTATGTTTTTAGTTAGAGATACATGTGGCATGTGTCTTACCACTGGATGACATTTGGGCTACTTGGAGACATGAAACCTTATCCTCTTCTTACCTCTTATTTGTGTGCTTATGTTTTAATGTGAACCTGTTTTAAACTATTGAACACTCCATTTGCTGAGGAACATTTGAACTAAACCGAATCAATTTCGTAAATGAGAGAATGTGCAAACCAGGGCTTTCCAAATAATTTTGCAATTAACATTCTTTTATTGCAGGCTCTTACAAATTAGTGTTGGCAAAAAAATAATTTGGGAAAGAAAAATATTTATTTTGGGGTTTTAAAACTAGTCCAAATCCGGTTGGGCTAGGCCCAGAAAATCCTCTACTCCCAATGAACTTTTTAATCCTAATTGATATCTCCATATTAGATTTAAGCTAAACCAGAAATATATAGTTTAGCCAAACAATTATCAATGTTTATGAAATCTCTTAAAATAATTGTTTATCTGTGGATAAATATAAGATCTGAAATGAATTTTATAAATCAATGATTAAATAAAAATTGATTGTTGATTAATTTTAAATTATTTTAAGTAAAAATTAAGTTCACTAATATATAATGGAAAGACACTTAAAGGTGATTATAAAAAACCAACCATATAATTTGAATGATTTGAGTTTTATATAGTTTTTAGATGATGCCTAAAGAAAAGGTTTTTAGATGATTTTGGTGAATTTAAGAAAAGTATGATTTGATGTAAAATCTCATTTAAAACTATGAGATTAAAATCTTTGTATTTTTAAGAAAATAAATCTTCTAAGCTATTTTAAAGTCATCAAGTCTAATGCTACAAAATATTACTAATAAAAATGGATTTGGAAATCCTTTTTAAAATATTGAAAATAACTTTTTCAAATTATACTGGATTTTATAAGATTTATTAAAATTTAAGATTGAATAACAGAAACTTTATCATTGTAACACAAATCATTTCAAATGTTTGAGTCAATACACCTCACTCATTCCTGGAAACAATAGATATGAATCATATGATCATTGCTAAATAGAAACTACTTATGATCGAAAATATGATTTGTAAGATAAGATTTTTCCCACTAAAATTGGTATATACAGTTTTTTCATATTGACCGCAAATTGATGTTTCTTTTTCTTTCTATTAATATTTTATGCTATTTGAGGTTAACGAAAATTCTATTTATGAAACGCCATATTACTAAAATACAAATGCCTTAAGAGTATTAATTATGTGTGTAAATGAAGCAAAGCAAGGTATGAGTAAAATCATTAAAGTGAAGTCTCATATTAATCAAAGTAGTTAAAATGCAATACGTCATAGAAGATGCAATTGCAACATACCAACGAACTATTCGCAAAGTTTGTTAGCCAACAAATTTGTAATCGAAGCAATTAATTTATTTAATTTAGTATTCCATTTTTCATTTTGAGGAATTATTTTTTTCATTTTAAGAAAACAAAAAACACAACAGTCAACAATTTTGGATGGCAGACTCGTAAATTTGAGTGACAAAGAAAATGCGAAACCCAAAGTCACGTAAAGACTCAGCACCTTGCTTCGAGATTCTTCAATGACTCCAAAATTTCTTCTCTTTTCCTGATAAAATCTCTTGTTTTTCCGATAACCCATTTCGTGATCTCTTCTAAGAAACTGCCTTTTTTTGTTAAATCTTGAAATAGTATTGTCGATCCCAAGTCAAAGCTCGAGTCTTTGTGTTTTGTTGTTGATGGTTTGATTTTTGTTTCAATTCGTGTTGCAGCTGATTTGAAGATTGAAAAGGAAGCACCTTTTCTGCAGAAGTTTGTTTAGTTCTGATTTAAAGAGTCTGGTTCAGTTTTTAGTAGTTGTGTCGATGGCAAATCTTTGGAAGAAGCAGAAATTGAAAGATACAGCTTTATGTCGGTTAGGGATTCTATTTGCAGTTACATTCTCTATAGTTTTGATGTTGGTGTCTGTACCAAGAACAGCTTTGAATAGGACTTCTATTGACAATGATTTGGATGATTTGGACAAAGATTTGGAAGTTAAGCTTAATGCTTCATTGTTAAGTGTAGCTAGAGGTAATGGAATGTCTCTTAGGTTGCATAGAAGGAACCATTTTTCGCCGAGGAATGTGGATCTGTACCCGAATTTGGCGAAAGATCGTGTGGTTATCGTCTTGTATGTGCATAATCGGGCTCAGTATTTTCGAGTCACTGTGGAAAGTTTGTCAAAGGTTAAAGGAATCAGTGAGACGTTGTTGATTGTGAGTCATGATGGTTACTTTGAAGAGATGAATAAGATTGTGGATGGTATTAAGTTTTGTCAGGTGAAACAGATTTTCTCGCCTTATTCGCCTCACATATTTCGAACTAGTTTCCCCGGTGTGACCCCGAATGATTGTAAGAACAAGGGTGATGAGGCAAAGACACATTGTGAAGGCAATCCGGATCAGTATGGGAATCATCGGTCTCCAAAGATTGTATCTTTGAAGCATCATTGGTGGTGGATGATGAACACGGTATGGGATGGATTGGAGGAGACTAAAGGTCACAGTGGTCATATCCTTTTCATCGAAGAAGATCATTTTCTTTTTCCTAATGCCTATCGTAATATACAGACTCTCACGGCGCTGAAACCTGCAAAATGTCCTGACTGCTTTGCTGCTAATTTAGCACCGTCTGATGTGAAGTCAAGAGGAGAAGGGCTTGAAAGTTTGGTTGCAGAGAGAATGGGAAACATCGGGTATTCTTTTAATAGAAGTGTGTGGGAGAATATACACCAGAAGGCAAGAGAGTTTTGTTTCTTTGATGATTACAATTGGGATATAACGATGTGGGCAACGGTTTTCCCTTCGTTTGGTTCCCCTGTTTACACTTTGAGAGGGCCTAGGACCAGCGCGGTCCACTTTGGAAAATGTGGGTTGCATCAAGGTAGAGGAGATGAAGGTGATTGTATCGATAATGGGGTCGTAAACATCGAAGTTAAGGAAACAGATAAAGTGATGAACATAAAAGAAGGATGGGGAGTTCGGGTGTATAAGCATCAACCCGGTTATAAAGCTGGTTTCAAAGGTTGGGGAGGTTGGGGCGACGAAAGGGACCGACAATTATGTTTGGATTTTGCCACTATGTATCGTTCCAGAAGCAGCAGTGCATCTCCATGAAAGCTTTGGGGACTTCCAAGTAATTTTGGTAACATATAATTAGTAACTTTTGGAGGGATTGCTTTTGTGGCTCGACTGGCCTCGGGTTTCTTGTTGTATTTTGATTGTTATGTCTTGTTTGTATGACCAAAAGTATTTCTCTATCTATCAAAGCTTCTGTATTGTTTGTATAACCAAAATAGTGCAGGTTGTTCAGGTTTGGTATGAAGCTAAGTCTTCACCAAATCGATTTATGTCTGCAAAAGCTCTGTTTTTAAGCCCGGAAGGTGATAGAAGGTCCGGTTGAAGTAACGTAAAGTCTCTCAGGAAATTCTATGTATGTGGTTTTGGTATAGATAATACGAATTGGCCCAAAGTAAAACCCACAAAGACCTTTGGCTTGAACTCACACAAAAGCTTGCTTATGAGTTATGACTGATTATGCTCCACAACTAGAAATGCATTTTCTTGATTCTTGACAAAAAGTGTTCAATGTGCATCTACAAAAAGCATTTAATTTTATATGTATATAATCTTAAGATATCCCTAATTAGTCAAAGGATATAAATGAAAAGAAATTAAAGAATTTAATTTTACTAAGAAAAATGAAATTGATTCCTAAAATAAGCCATTAATCTTTGTTATTTTACTGTTCTTTTATTTGGTCCAACACATCTTCTATTTACAATTTATTTTCTGATTTTATATAAATACCTATTATTTGTTTGTGTTGATAAAAAACTTATATGCATTACAAGATTTAAAAAGAAATCACAAAGTTTTTGCAATCTTTTATCAATCTTTTGAATCATGAGATCTTCTAGTTTGTTTGCCGTTTCTTGTTTTTTAATGTTCCTCGTTATAATAAGCCATGTCAAAGGTAAGATCAATTATTTGTTACTCTCTCAATATGAAAACATTAACTATTACATATCTCGCAAACATTGTTGTTGTGATATAAAAGAAAATTGCAAATCTTGTTGGATCATTCATTATTTATCTAAAACGTTTTATCAATAGTTTAGTGATCTTTTGTGGTTGATATAAATTATAGAGGTGAAAGCGGTGCAGTGTAAAATTGTCGAATGGTACGACGGAAAATGTGGTGCTGATGGAAACAAGACTTGCGTAGACCACCTTACTAAAAGCCATATTCCCGACTTTCCTCGTTGTGATTGTAGTGACTCCAAGCCTCCAGGAATTTTCTGCACATGTTTTCATCGTCTTCCTTGTCATGAGTCAATGTAATTTCATTATAAAAAGTTTAAATAATAAACTAAAAGATTAATATTCGTTGTGTGCACATGCGTAAAAAGTAATCAAAGATTATAAAACCTTATGAAAGTTACTTAACTCGGCTAAAGTTTAACATATAAAATGAAAATATGTTGAATACTTAACAAGACCACAAAATTTATTAGCAGTAAAATACTTGGATGATCAAAAGGGCTTCTTTGCTAAGTAACTACTTAAGGAAATATAGGAGAATCAATGTTTTCAAGGAAGGTGGTGATGTGATGGTCTTCCTTTGCAAGGAAAAAATTCGAGTTGGTACATATAATAAGCTACAACCTCAAAAGTATGGTCCGTCCAAAGTGTTGCGTAAGATCAACGATAATGTTTTTTTTTTTTGATAAATAATCAACGATAATGTTTATGTTGTGGTTCTTCCAGAGTCTATGAACATCTCATATTCTCTTAATATAATGTGGTTGACATTCATGAGTATCAAGCGAATGTAATTCTTTATCCAAAAGATAACCCGAGAGACTTCTTCATAGAGGTGTATGAAACTAACCAAGGGGCTTCCACAGGAGGTTCTTATTTAATTTATGATTTTTTATTAATTTTCAGTTTAATTTTTTTTCCTTTTTTACATTAGGGTTTTGCTTTACTTGGTATTTAAACAATTCTAGTTTCTCTCTTTCGGGTAAACTTGTGTTTTGTTCTAAGGTTGTTTAACCTAGCTAGGTTTCCCATCGACTGCGTCACCTCTGGTCTTCCTAATCTAAAACTTGGAAGCTTTTAAAGTTGTGGCTGCACTCTCTCTCGCTGAGAGGTAAATTAAAACTATTTTTAGCCGTTTTACTTTTCAATTTCCTCGACCTATATATATGTTCAGTTTCTCAAACGTGGTAATTAACTTGTAAAGAAAAAGAAAAAAAACTGTTTAGAATGATGTTCCATAAGTGGAATCTTAATCTTTGTTTTGGTTTTATTTCTCGAGATTGTTCTTTGACTTTTCGATTTACAAAAACTGTGAGTAGGAGTTATCATCGAGATCAATGGAGACAAAAGTTGATATGACGATTACTTGGGTGATAAAAAATTTCACTTCTTTGCAATCAGAATCAATTTATTCTGATATATTCGTCGTTGGTGGCTGCAAATGGTATAAAGATAAATTTTTAAAAATATTTTTCGTTCCAATTTAGGTTTAATTCTTTACCTTACAAAAAAAAGTTAACTTAAATGATTGTTTTTGTTTGATTTTCGTTTGCAGGTGTCTTGGGGTCTATCCCAAGTGATATAATACGGTTAATCATTTGTCTCTGTTTCTAGACGTTCCGAATGAAGAATCTTTGCCTATTGGATGGAGAAGACATGCTAAATTTTCTTTTACTTTAGTAGATCAATACTCAAAACATCGCTCCCTATCAAGAGGTTATTGGTCTCTATGCTTACTACTTTATGGGGTTGTTGAGTTGTGCGCATTGATTCAGAAATGTAACTGATGAGATGAAATATGGTTTTTGATTTTGCAGAGACTCAATACTGGTTTAATGGGGATGGTTCTGAATGGGGGTTTTTAAAAATGATTACCCTCACCGAACTTAATGCCAATAAGGGATTACTGGTGAACGGACAACTCAAAATTGTTGCCAAGGTTGAAGTTCTTGAAGTTGTAGGAAAATTAGATGTATCAGAGGGATCTTCACCAGTAATGGAAACCGTAGATGTCAATGGGTTTCAAGTCCTTCCTTCACAGGTAAAACATGATAAATACAACACTTTTTCTTGTTTTGTAGAAATTACAACCACAAGAGAAGCCATCATGGGTTATACGAGATGTTGTATTTTGGTTTGAAATAAGTATTGGAAGAAAAAATACTATATAGTTCAGTTTCTTGATACTTACAAAAGCGGCTGAAAAAAAAAATTGATACTTATAAAAGGTTCAGATATGTTGTGGTTTTACTTTATTTATCCTTTCCACTCGCAGGAAGAATCTGTGAAGTCTTTATTTGAAAGACACCTAGGTTTTGCATCAAAATTTCGTTCAAAGAATCAATATATGAAGACCGCGTACATGAATGTCCTCCTTAGCTTAACCCAAACACTGTGCCTATCGCCTCAAGAACTATCCAATGATGATCTCTCTGATGCAGGAGCTGCACTGGCATATTTGAGAGAAACAGGGTTTAAGTTGGATTGGTTGGAGAAGAAACTTGGTGAAGTAAAGGAGAAAAAGAAGAAAGAAGAGGCTTGTTTGGCCCGGCTACAAGAAATGGACGAACAACTTCAGCCATTTAAGAAGAGATGCTTAGACCTTGAAGTTGAGATGAAGAAGGAGAAGGTAGATCTGTTAGCTGCAAGAGCTCCTCTCTCCTTGAACGATGACGATGTTGTTTGTTGGCTTGAGAGTTCTTGACCACTTGGATTAAGGTTCTGCTAGGTGTTCTTTGCTTGCGTTTTGATGTTTTGATTTCGAAAATGAGACCTCTCTTAATGTGGAAACGTCTTGATAATATTTTTTATATAAGTGTTTTGCTGTTTAGGACTCTCTAGATAGCTAGACTTTAATGACTGACATTCTTATTCTCTTGGTCTTATAATTTACTAATTCGTAATCATGGAAAATAATCACCACCCAAAGCTGTTTGTATTCGCCTACAAGCTTTTTTTTAGGTATATACGTCTCCGTTGAGGAAGAATCACACCCCAAAGACAGGTCATGTAAGTATAGGCCCGATGCTACTCAACTAAGAACGATCTCTGGACGATGTAGGGTTTAAGTTGGATTGATTAAGGATGAAACTTGTGAAGGTTTACGTAAAAAGAAGCTCTTTTCATGCTTAATTTTTGTGATCGCGCGACTTCTCCATTTTTTCTTTGAGAGAGAAAAAGTGGAATGAAAGGCAAAAGCAACATATGTTGAAGATAGATTACTTGCTCGGCAAACAAAGTTGAGATTAACAATGGCTCGAATAAAATAGAAAAATAAACTTTTGTTCAATTTTGAAACTAAAATCATATCCTTCTAATATTTTTTTTATGCATTTAAACTGAAAGCCTTCTATCAAAAATAAAGAACAATTAAAATCGCCTAATACAATAGCCTAACATTTCATTAACCTTTGCATATCTTTTTTTTTCAATTTGTTGGTCATTAACTTTATTTATCACGTGATCTGAGAATTAGATCATCATTTTATCAGAATAAAAAAAGCCGAGATCTGAGGAAAAAAACAAAAAATAGAAATATTCGGAACTCACATCCAACAACACTTGTTGGTGTTAAGTTTTATGGACTTCCAACTCAAAACCAATTGGCAATGAGTGAAGTGACTCATATCCCTTATATATTACTTAGGATCCCTTCCAACTTCCGATGTGGGACTTTATGTCCTAATACGCCCCCTCGAGATGATGGCTTTTTGGCCATTAATCTCGGAATGTTCGCACTTAGATCGACGACATCAATTTTGGGCCTTGTCGATGATTGGACCACTTTGGGTCGGATCGAGTTGGACATGTGTGGATCGGACTCTGATACCATCGCCGAGAAGTGTAGATATCTGCTAAAAACATCACTCTTACGTTTGATAGGATATACCCATACAAAATGAGTATAATCATCAAGAAAAATGAGATAGTATTTGATGCCACTAACACTTGGAACAGGAGAAGTCCATAAGTCACAATGAATTAACTCAAATGGTTGTGAAACAAATGTTGATGAACTAAAGAATGGAAGACGAACATGTTTTCCTAATTGACACGCATGACACAATGTTGTCAAGTCGGTCTTAGTTGTGGAAATAACACCTGAAGAAGCAAGAGATTGTAAAACAGTGGAGCCGGGATGACCAAGACGACGATGCCACACATTGTTCGTTGACGCGTGAACGGAGAAGACATGTGCTAACGAGACTTGTAGCGTGATGGTGTAAAGTGGACCATCACTGTTGCACCATCACTGTTGCACCGGAACAGTTTCGTCTGAGTCTGAAGATCCTTAACACAAAACCCAAACGGATCAAATTCCACAGAGCATTTGTTATCAGTAACAAAACGTCGAACCAAGATAAGATTTTTGACAATCGATGGGCTCACAAGAACATTTTGTAAATGAAGTGGGCGTGGGGTAGCCCTGGGCAATCGGGTACCCAATCGGGTAAACCCAATCGGATATCGGGTAATTCGGTATTAGACATATAGATACCATTCGGTATTTTACAATAAATTTGGTTCGGTTCGGTTAGTAACTGGTCGGGTTCGGGTCGGTTCGAGTGTACCAAAAATTTTTCAGGTTATGATCGGTTCAGTTATTTTTAGTAACCAAAGTATTCAAATAACCGATTCAAACCCGATATAACCGATTCAAATTAGAAATAACCAACTAAATAACCAAAAATAACCGATTAATAACCAAAACAAGAGCTCCAAATTTGATCATATCAACCAATAAACATTCAATCAAAAAATTTCCAAGTTACAGAGAGACTCTCGAGCTCCAAATTTGATCATATGAACCAGCAAACACTCAATTAGACAAACAAAGTGTTCAATTCCCTAATTGAAACCCTAAAGGGCCTAAGGCTCATACTTCTTTTATTAGAGGGTCAGTACAATCGGTGGCCCAATGTAACTTATGGTAATACCCGAACCGACCCGAGGTCCATTGTAACTTAGATTTGAGGCCTATTCGGTAATTGCTTTAGAACCGTTACTCACCCGATACTGCCTTAACCGGGTGCCAACCGGTGCGGTTTTTCGGTACCCATAATTTCTGCCCAGGGCTAACGTGGGGTTGTGGTTAAGGAGGTGGATCTAGTGTGTGTAACAGGGGCAAAAGATCCATTACCAACCATGATTGAAGGAAAAAGACTTTTATTAAAAAGGGAACGTAGCGTACCTGGCTGAGTCGCAACGAGATTGGTGGCGCCGGTATCCATCACCCAAGAATTTCCAGATGGATCTTGCAAGGTCATGGTACTGAAGGCATGTGGTAGAGTTGCAAGTGGTGGTATGTTGCTCATCGGATATGCAGACTGGGTAAGGTGAGCTTCGTGTTGCGGTCGAGACTGGTGGTAATTGCCTGGAGAACCACCATGAGCACCGTGTGGTGGAGAGATGGTCGGATGATATGATGGTGGAGCGAATGAAGGTGGGGCTCCGTACGGTGGCTGATACATCCATGGATTTTGATTGTATCCCCACGGTGGAGGATATCCGAATTGATTGTTCTGCCAATTGTTGCGACCTTTACCGCGGTTGTTGCGACCTCTACCTCTGTTTTTGTTGTTGTTGTAGCTACGGCCCGAGTTATTGTTGTTGTTGGTGTAGTCCTGTGATTGGCGTTGCTGTTGATCGTGGTTGGTGAGCAGCACTGTTGGCGAAGAAGCGTTAGTGTTGTGTTGTGGAGAAGGCTTAACTTGCTTGTTGAGGCGATGTTCTTCCATCAGTAGAATAGAGCGAGCCTTAGTGAATGACGGGAAAGGATTTTGATGCTGAATGACATTAATAATGCTGTCAAATTTGTCGGATAAGCCATTGAGCATGATCATGACCAAGGCTCGATCTGTGACTGGCGAATCGAGATTGGCCAACAAGTCGGATAGGGATTTCAACTTGTGGCTGTAGTCGGTGATACTCATATATCCGATCTCAAGGGTACGCAGCTCGTTGTCATATTGGAGGGAGCGTGCCTCCTTGTTGTCGCGAAACAACTCTTCAAGCGTGATCCAAATGTCACGCGCCGTGGATTTAGCCTTGAGAATGGTGTCGAGGAGCTGCTCCGACACGGTTCCATAAATCCACATTTTTACAAGCCCGTCGCGTTCTTTCCACTGCTTTTCATTGTCAGCGGTTGGCGCGGAGGAGCTTTTGAGATGTTCCAAAACACCAAAACTGCTGCAATGGGTCTCGAAGAGCTCGCGTCAGACGTCGTAATTCAGCTTGGTCATATCAAGCCAAACGGGGATGTAACCTGTAATCTGTGCGATTCCAAAGGGTTTATCGGCAGAGAGGGTGACAGCGGTTATAGAAGAGTTTGTCGCCATCGCCGATTACTTAAGAAAAAAGNAAAAAAAAAAAAAAAAAAAAAAAAAAAAAGATAAGAGCGACGGAGAAAGAAAGAGAGCAGAGGAGGATCGGAGAGAAGCTTTTTAGCTTTGCTCTGATACCATGTTAAGTTTTATGGGCTTCCAACTCAAAACCAATTGGCAATGAGTGGAGTGACGCATATCTCTTATATATTATTTAGGATCCCTTCCAACTTTAATGTGAGATTTTATGTCCTAATAGTTGGGAACGAATAAACAATGAAACGTTATGGTTCATTATTAGGTAAAAAAAAAAGTGTTAATGACTATGGTCTTTTTTGTTTTTTTGTGAAGGTCAATGTTTTAGAAATAATATGGGGAAAGACAAATATTCTTCTTACAAAATTTGTTTGACTTGTTTTAGACTTTAGTCAAATGTTATGAACCCTATGCTATATGAGGAGCCGAAGCGTTTCGCATTCCTCTGGTCTTCCTATTCTAAAACTTGGAAGCTTTTAAAGTTGTGGCTGCACTATTTCTGTTCACCTTCCCTGTTTCTTTCTTTCAACCTTACTCCGGGAGGTAAATTATTTTTAATCGTTCTACTTTTTCATTTCTCTGACTATGTTCAGTTTCTCAAACGTGGTGACTTGTAAAGAAAAAAAGCTGTTTAGAATGATGTTCTATAAATGGAATCTTAATCTTTGTTTTGGTTTTGTTTCTCGAGATTGTTCTTTGACTTTTCGATTTACAAAAACTGTGCGTAGGAGTTATCATTGAGATCAATGGAGACAAAAGTTGATACGACGATTACTTGGGTGATAAAAAATTTCACTTCTTTGCAATCAGCATCAATTTTTTCTGAAATATTCGTTGTTGATGGCTGCAAATGGTATGAAGATAAATTGTTACTAATATCTCTTGTCCATTTTAGGTTTAACTCTTTATCTTAAAAAAAAAAATTCATATGTTAAATGATTGTTTTTGTTTGGTTTTTTGTTTGCAGGCGTCCATCCCAAGGGACATAATAACGCTAATAATTTATCTGTGTATCTACATGTTGCGGATAAAGAATCTTTGCCTATTGGATGGAGAAGACACACTAAATTTTCTATAACTGTTGTAAATCAAATTTCGGAAAAACTCTCCCACTAAGAGGTTTACGTTAGTTTTATATTTCCGTGTTGAGTTGTAAGCATTTATTGATCAGAAATGTGACTGATGAGATAAAATATGATTTTTTATTTTGCAGAGGCTCAGCAGTACTGGCTTGATCAGAATGATTTTAACTGGGGGTTTCGAGAAATGATTACCCTCACCGAACTTAATGCCAATAAGGGATTTCTAGTGAATGGAGAACTCAAAATTGTTGCCAAAGTAGAAGTTCTTGAAGTTGTAGGAAAATTAGATGTATCAGAGGAATCCTCATCAGTAATGGAAACAGTAGATGTCAATGGGTTTCAAGTTCTTCCTTCACAGGTAAAAAATATGATAAATACAACACTTTTTTTTGTTTTGTAGAAATTCCAACCACAAGAGAAGCCATCATGGGTTCTACGAGATGTGGCATTTTGGTTTGAAAGAAGTAGAGGAATTAAAAAAATATACTTTAAAATACATAGAGATCGAATAATAAGAAGAAACCGTTTAGAGCTTCACTCTATAGTTCAGTTTCTTGATACTTATAAAAGCTTCAGATATGCGCTGTGGTCTTACTTAATCTATCCGTTCCACTCGCAGGAAGAATCTGTGAAGCGTTTGTTTGAAAGACACCAAGATTTTGCAAGAAATTTTTCGTCTAAAGAATCCATATTTGAAGACGGCGTACATGAATGTCCTCCTGATCGAGCCTAACTCAAACGCTGTGTCAATCGTCTAAAGAACTCTCCATTAATGATATCTCTGATGCAGGCGCTGTACTGGCGTATTTGAGAGAAGCAGGGTTTGAGTTGGATTGGTTGGAGGAGAAACTTGGGGAAGTGAAGGAAAAGAAAAAGAAAGAAGAAGCTTGTTTGGGCCGGCTGCGAGAAATGGACAAAAAACTTCAGCCATTTAAGAAGAGATGCTTAGACCTGGAAGCTCAGATAGATAAGGAGAAGGCAGAGTTGTTAGCAACTAGAGCTCATCTCTCCTTGTACGATGACAATGTTGTCTGATGACTTAAGAGTTCTTGAGCACTTTGGATTTAGGTTGTGTTTTGATGTTTTCATTTCGAAAATCAGCTAGAGCTCTCTTAATGTGGAAACGTCTTGATGTAGGATGTTCCTATATTTTTTATGTGTTTTGTTGTTGAGAGCTCTCTAGGTAGCTTGACTTATGCCTTTTTATTAATTCTTAATCATGGAAACGTATCATACCTCAATGCTATTTGACTTTTAAATACATAGAATATAATAAGAAGAAACTGTAAGAACTTCACTCTACAGCTCAGATTCTTGATACTAATAAAAACTTCAGATATGTTGTGGTTTTACTTTATATATATTCTTTCCACTCGCAGGAAGAATCTGTGAAGTCATTATTTGAAAGACACCTAGATATTGCATCAAAATTTCGTCCAAAGAATCAATACCTGAAGACGGCGTACATGAATGTCCTCCTTAGCTTAACCCAAACGCTGTGCCAATCGCCTTGAGAACTCTCCAATGATGATCTCTCTGATGCAGGCGCTGCACTGACATATTTGAGAAAAGCAGGGTTTGAGTTGGATTGGTTGGAGAAGAAACTCGGGGAAGTAAAGGAAAAACAGAAGAAAGAAGAGGCTTGTTTGGCCCGACTACAAGAAATGAACGAACAACTTCAGCCATTTAAGAAGAGATGCTTATATAGACCTTGAAGTTCAGATAGACAAGGAGAAGGAAGAGTTGTTAGCAGCTAGAGCTCCTCTCTCCTTGTACGATGACAATGTTGTCTGATGACTTTAGAGTTCTTGAGCACTTTGGATTTAGGTCTATGTTGAAGAAAGAATTGCTCCCCAAAGGTTGCTCATGTAAGTATAGGCTCTACGTTACGTTCCTCAACTAAGAACTTTAAATTTCATGTATTTTTTGTTTGTTACTCTTTTACTAGGATTTTTTTTTCTTTCTCTACAAACATCTAGTATATACTCTATCTACTAAATTCTTAACTGGGGCTCCTTAAAATTTGGGGTGTAGACGCCCGACGTTGGTAATAATGATGTGTATCAAATCACGATGACCCAAATTAAAGCTGTTAATTTTCACTCACGTTATTCGAGATGCATGCATCATCTTGAGAATATAAATGTTTTTCTTTTATGATTGAGAATATCTATTTGTAGGATGAAACTCTTTACATTCTGATACTTAAACCTCAACTAAGTACTACTAACAGTGGAGGTTAAATCTCAAGTAAGTATATATTGCGTTAATTTAGTTTCTCTTTTTCATGCTCATGCAGTTTGAATCCTAGAAACTTTGGTCGTATCAATGTCGAAGATAGTGGAGAGTAAATCAACACTTTCTTATCCTGGTACTGTACATGATGAGGATTTGGACACTGAAGAAACCGTGAACATAAAAGATTTTTCGATTTCCCGATCTCATGTAAGCATTATATAATTCAACTCTGATTTTATTTCTTGGAGAAATATACGGTCTTTTTCTTGAAAAGCAAGTAAAATAGCATTATTTAGGTTCAACATTAAGAGTAAAAATGAATCGCTTGGTTTCCATTACTATTGCTTACAGTTAAATCAAGCGAAGCTTATCTTTAAAGAACATCCAGAGACCGCATCAAATTTTTGTCTAAAGAGTGTATTTGCCAAGGAAACTTACTTGACTGTCCTACTCCACCTCATCGACAACTTGAACAGGTTATCTTTGCAATCCTTCTCCGAAGACGAACTAAAAGAAGCTGACAACACAATTTTTGATCTGGAAGCAGCCGGTTTTAAACTGGATTGGTTGAAAAAGAAACTTGAGGAGATTCGTATTATTATTAAGAAAGTGCAAGACCGTGCAGCCCGGATGAGAGAACTAGAGCGACAGATCCTGGAGAAGATGCATGAGTTGGTTGTTCTTGAAGACAAATTGAAGAAGAAGCAGCTTGAGTCTAAGTCCGACGAACGTGGATATTATTACGACTTTTTTATTTGAATGAAGTCACATGTGAATATGTGATACTAGTGAACCAAATACTCGGTAAACACAAAGATGAAAAAATTATTGATTTCAAGCTTTCTTTGTTTAAGAAAATTTCCATTTGTAGTGACAATCATGAAAAAAGAGAGTATGGTTGTTTTCAGTGGGAACATAGTCCTTTTGCCTTCATGTCAAGATATTCTTGATGAGAATTCTGACGTGTATCCTTTGTTCTAAAGGAGTTGTTGCTTGAACCATAATTAGAAGATGGTTCAATATGTGTTGACCCTACTACTTTACCACAAATTGTAGTGAATGATTTGGAGTTTCCAAGCCTTTAACAGATGGTAAAGTTTTATTTACAGTGGTCTCTAACCATCTTGAACCACCACTATCCTTAAATCGTCTGAATGCTCTATCAGATGGTTTATTTTTGTGTTAATAGTATAAATTCGTCTCCCATTCAATAGATCTAGATGGAAGTTATATAATGAATTAATATTAAGGGATATATGTGGATTTCTAGATAATACTAATGTGATCGATACGTAAGGAACATTTCTTAGTGATATATCTTAGAGACTAATACTTGAAAATATCCTAAAAACCTTCACAATTTTGTTTTTGAGAGAACAGCCAAATGACAACAAATTTATATCAGTCAACTTTATTTTTACGCAAGGCGTGATTTTTTCCTTTAACATATTACTCTAATTCAAAACATAGTAACGGTTATGTGAATGTCTAATATTTCACATGCCAGCGTATAAAATTAAACCATAACCTTAAATCCTAAATTCTAACATCTACTTACAAGAAATGAAAAATATATTTTAAAAAAGTATATAGTGAAAAAAAAAAATTATATTTTCTAGAAAGAAAAAAAAAAACAGATTGCCCTTCCCTTAACATTTAAATGCCATCGAAAAATTATCCAAAAAAAACTATCTAAGTCACATCATTTTATTTTACCATAATTTGTCTCGAAATTTTTCTTATCCCACCGGCCTAGTTATTTATTCTTTAGATGGTAGTACAACTTCAACCTTCTAGATAATCCTTACAATTCAACGTGAAAGGAAATGACAAAAAATGACTACGGGACAAAGAAATAAAAAAGCAACATTCCTTGGCCACGTCTGAAAATGCGGAAAAAGGTCTTTGGGCTGTGACAGTGAAACTTAGAGATCTTGTCGGCAACAAAATTGCTTTACTTCGTTAGTGATACTTTATCACCACTTGTATTTTAGTATTTTAGTATTTTCTTGTGATTTTAATTTTCATGCTCTCTCTTGGACTTGGTCCCGTTACCAACTCTTTTTTATGACTCCGTTGTTTATGAGCTTATCAATTTATGACTTATGAGTCTCATTTAAATTTATGCATCTTTTATAGTTACGAAGTTCATATCCATTTGGACCTTAGTCTCTCTAATCTCTATATCAAGCATTCAAGTAGTAATTTGTAGAACATATATATATATATAGTTAGACAGATTAAAGTACACGTACTCAGTGACTTGGATAATGCTTAGGTAACTTGGATGGATAGATGTTTTGATCGCAATCGGCCTGAATTAACTATAGCTAAGCAAATTTCCAGTTAGAATATTCGTATTCATTCTTATCAAAAAAAAGAAGAATATTCGTATTCACGATGGCCAAGCAAAAATTTTGCACCTGTAAAGTAAGTCCGCAGTAGTTTCTACGAATTGCTCTTTTATGGTATACTTACTGACTTACTCTTTTTCAGTGCATATAGATTTGTCTTTATCCCTCTGTCGGCAGAGATTGGAAGAAGGATCCTTAACAAGTATCAATAGTGGACGACTTCTCTGTCCAAAAATCTTTACTTTAACTAAAAATAATAATAGTTAACATAAAAATCTAATGTGATAATAATCCACTATTAAAGGAATTCTAAATATCTACATGTTTATGCATGCGCTGTGTTTATAAAAGTATTTTAAAACTAGTGGAATTACTAGGCCTGGGCATAAATACCCGACCCGAAAGATTCCGAACCAAACTCAATCCGAAAAACTCGCATCGAATCCGACCCGATTCTGTTAAATTACTCAATCAGTTTTTACACTTAAGTACCCATGCGTATCGAGTATTACCCGAACCGAACCCGAAAACCCGTGGGT
>OVAQ01001099.1:0-12516 GCA_900406345.1 Erysimum cheiri | reverse complement strand
ATCTAACTTTATCCATATGTAGGATGCTGCTGCTTTTTCTCGAACTTGGAAGGGTCATGTGCAGAACTTACTTGGTTATGCGTGTTCCATTTACTGTGTGTATAAGATGTTAAAGGTAAGTTTTGCTTGTCTTTATGTGAGGTGTTAGCCTGCAGTTTTTTTTAACTCTATGCTATCCTAGTATTGTAAGACTGTCAAACCCTTCCGCATGCATGTAACAACAGATTCTTGTAGTCAGTGTTAGTTTCTCTAATAGATATTTGATGCAGTAATTGGTCTGAGCTTCTCTACTTCTTGGAAAGATGAGAGCTTTCTCAATGCATAATGGGCATCTTACAAAATTTTCAAACATCTCTAGTGATTGATAGATTTAGCTTTGTGGGTCCCTTTACGTTATGTGGTTCTAGGATGTGAAATTTTTAGCTGTTTTCAGGACAGTAAGGTTTATTAGATGAAAATGTCTTCGACATCTCTCGTTAGGTGTTTTCGCAATTGTAACTATGAACCAGTATTTCTAACTTCTTTGTTTTTTTCTTTTGTTTTATCTGCAGTCTCTACAAAGTGTCGTTTTCAAGGAGGTATTCTTATACTCATGTTGTCTTATATAATTGATGATGAATGTTTGCATCGTTATCATCATTTGCTTACTTATTTACGACATGGAATAGTAATCAATTTGGTTACAGGCTGGCACGAAAGATCCTGTTACGATGATGATCAGCATATTCTTGCAGTTCTTTGATATAGGAGTAGATGCGGCATTGCTCTCACAGGTTTGTTGGACTTTTTATTATTCTTTTTCTTATTATGTATGTGAGTATAAAGCCAATGAAATGCAACTAGGCTTGTTAATATTCTTTCTCCTTACAATGTCTCTTCCAGATGAAAAGCTAAAGGATTTACGTTTCTCAATAGTAACTGTACTTTCGTAGGGCCTTTGATGCGATAGAGAATTTTGTCATTAGGAGGTCATAGTTATCCTAGATGTTGTTATACTGGATGAACGTTTATCATGAAATATGCTTATTTGGTTCTCAAATTACCTTATGAGTCTATTATTGGTTGCCCAGGACAGTGCAAGTTAGGTCTGATTCTGTNCGTTTCTCAATAGTAACTGTACTTTCGTAGGGCCTTTGATGTGATGGAGAATTTTGTCATTAGGAGGTCACAGTTATCCTAGATGTTGTTATACTGGATGAACGTTTATCATAAAATATGCTTATTTGGTTCTCAAATTACCTTATGAGTCTATTATTGGTTGCCCAGGATAGTGGAAGTTAGGTCTGATTCTATTTCTTCCTTTATTTATTTCAGTATATCTCTCTGTTATTTATTGGGATGTTGATCGTGATATCAGTGAGGGGATTCTTGACGAATCTGATGAAGGTGAGTTCTGATTTTAGCTTTTAAATTTCTTTCATTCTTTGTTATACGATCTTTTATGTTATCCACATATTTTGGAGCTTTAGTGTCCATGGAAAACTTTCTCTGACATCAGCATGTTTTATATTATGCGGAGTCTTTCGCTTTTTTTTAGCTGGTGCTAATATTCCTTGTCACAGTTGTTTGAGCAAATCACATGAACATATATCCGTGAAGTAGCAGATGTAGAGTGATATAATTGAGTATCTGTTGCGGTAGCATTACAGATCTTCTCAATTTACAATCAACCTGACTATGAAAGAAATTTCATTTTATTCAATTGATGGCTACTTACTTGATTGGCATTAGTATGGTGAATGA
Source organism: Erysimum cheiri (assembly GCA_900406345.1). Taxonomy (NCBI): domain Eukaryota; kingdom Viridiplantae; phylum Streptophyta; class Magnoliopsida; order Brassicales; family Brassicaceae; genus Erysimum; species Erysimum cheiri. The sequence continues at coordinate 10,773 of OVAQ01001099.1, read as the reverse complement.
AAGCTTTAGTGAAAACTCACAAGATACTGAAAGCTTTTGTTTTGAATGCTACTATAGTTTTTGGTGAATGACTTGGAGTTTTTTCAATTGTACAGTTCTTCTTCGCAGTGTCGAGGGTAGGAAGTGGATCTTCAAGCAATGTTGTGCTTTTCCTATCCGAGATCATGGGAATGTACTTTCTGTCATCCATTCTTCTTATAAGAAAAAGCTTGAGAAATGAGTACAGGTACGCGAAGTTGTCTGATCTTAATTAAAGGACTAGAATAATTAACTAATTACTACCTGCATGGGGTATATATCCAATCTTTCTTCTGTTGAAAAGATGGAGAGTGGATCATATTACTGAAAGCTGTTTTGTTGGCACAGAGGGATCATAACAGATGTATTAGGCGGAGATATTCAGTTTGATTTCTATCATCGATGGTTTGATGCAATATTTGTGGCCAGCGCTTTTCTTTCTCTGCTTTTGCTTTCTGCGCACTACACATCTCGTCAAATTGATAAGCACCCAATTGACTAAGCAAAGCAAGCAAGCATCTGTAAGTTAACTTGCCTTGAGTTTGTTATTAATTTTTGAGCTGCATTGACATGTGTACATTTTATTGCTTTGAAAGGATTAGTCTTGAGTTGTTTTTTCCTTCCTCAGGTGTGTGTTTGGGATTAGCTGATTAGTTGTGAAGAGAATGAAATTTATATGGAGAGTTACGGGCAATCCGGACGGTACCACTTTCTTACTTGTAACCTGAGTTTGGGATTTTAACATTCAATACATCTTGTATCATCATGCTTTTATTTAATATCAAATTTTTTTGTTGTTGCTTTTGCAGTACTTTTAAGAAGGAAGGAAAAAATAAAAGAAAAGAAAAAGAAAAAGAGCAGTCGCTACAATGATTACATGAGAGGCATTGACTGAAAAGGACACACTTTTTTGTTGGTTCGGTGTGAGATTATTGTGGTAGAGAGAAAGTTGGTACGTGTGTTAGGTTCCATATCTGCTTCGGTTTATGATATGCATGACACTTCTGATCAAATGACATTGTATCGGGATAAACTTTCAATTTGGATATGGTAAGAAAATAAATAAATTCAAACAAAACTAGGAAGAGATATAAGAGTCGGGATTTTGTTGGAAAAACCAGAGCTGAGAGAGCGGACCATGGAGTGGAGATAAGTTGCCGGCAGAACACCGGAGAGCATCCAAAAGTTACCATATTTGGTAAAAAGAGTTGTTGTTTTAGAAGGACAAAGTAGGTAAGATCTGGAAATTTGAACTAAACAAGCTTCTTTGGGATTGGTTTGGGACTCTAGGCCTGGGAGAAACCTCTCTCCCCTCAAAACTAGATATCTAATAAGTGACTCAAATATATAAGTTGATTCCACATTCTAAAGAATCAAAATATCTACTACTCCACGGCGGGTGAAAACAAAAAAAGAAAAGGCTTCAACAACGGCCTTAAGTAGTTGTTTCTCGCTCTCCACCGCGCTGTCTCTCTAAAACAGGCTGGTTAAGCTTCTTAGTTTTCCCTTTTTCAGCATTTCTTATCATATTTGTTGTCGTTTTTTGACTAGTCTGGATTTACTTGATCGCTGTGACGTATAGACCCTAATTTCTGGGAGAACCGGCCCTACAGTATTACCCATTCCGATTCTCTTTTGGTATTTTGAATTCTTCTTCGATATTTTGTCAAGTCTCTGTGTTTCCTTTGCTTAGGGTTTGATTAGGATCAATGGCCTCTCTTCTTTTGCCCAGAATTGAGACTGTATCTTCCCCTTGAGTGTTTTTTTTAACAACATTAGCTCATTTCTAAGTTGGAAGCTGGTAGTTTGTTTGATGATATATCTTTGCATCCCATATGTAGATTAAGCTTGGATGATAGAGACACTTGACTTTCTCTTACAATGAATACACGAAGAAATGGCATTTCCAGGCATCAGCGAGTTGAGAGTTTCCGAGGTGAAGGACCAAACTGGATCTTAATTGCAGGGGGTGCCTTATTGAGCACATTGTCCATTCGCTTTGGCTACAAATTAAAGCAGTCCTTTGACTCCAAAACTCATTCCAATGCCGCCGCTCGATTAAAACGTACTTATCCGTTATACTTCTTACATACTTCTGTTGTATTTTCTATCTTATCGGAAGGTTGTTTTGTGCAGCCAATGGAACATCTGACAGAGGAAAATCTGTAGGGTGCTGCTTGCATTCTAACGCATCTCCCTGTGAAAGGAATAATGATTGTTGCTTTCACTGCACTCCCGGTGAGAGTTTGTGAGTTGGTTATTCTTACAGCTTAATTTTCTTATACATATTCTGACTTCACACTGGGTTCGCTTTCTTGGTATCTTTGAAGTGTGAAATGAGATTTTATGAGATGTTCTAAACTAGTTGAAAGGATATGGAGATGGTTCTTACAATCAGGAATTATTTAAGTAGCTACTTGCATCAATGAGCTGGCACCTATGGAGGCATTATCTTCCCTATGATGGGCTGTATTGTGGCAGAATGTTAATATTTGGAACTCAGTTTTGCTTTCTCTTCGAATTCCTTCTCCTTATCCAGAAAAGTTTTGTGTGGGTATGTATTCTCAGAGTTGGGTTCTTTTTTTTTTAATGCAGGAGCTGAGAATGAAAATCATGCTACAAACGAGCAAATGGCGGTGTCCAGTACTTCGCTGCCTCTTGTGACAGTTCCTGCTCCATCGTATAGCAAAGAGAATGGAGTCATGTGGGGATCTTCTCCTGATCACCTGGAAGTGCCCATGAAACCATACCATCACCATTCGACCTGCTCAGATTCTCCTTGTGTATCTGAATCCGGCTCAGACATCTTCAGCAAGCGAGAAGTAATACAGAAACTGAGGCAACAGCTGAAGAGACGCGACGACATGATAGTTGAAATGCAGGAACAGATTATAGAGCTGCAAAACTCGCTAAACGGGCAGATGGGACACTCTAGCCATCTCCAAACACAGGTAGAGGCAACAAACAGAGATCTGTTTGAATCAGAAAGAGAAGTCCAGAGGCTGAGAAAGGCAATCGCTGATCACTGCGTGGGACACGTAGGTAGCAATGGTTGGAGTGGTGATGTGAACGGGTTTATGGAGAGTGAAAACAACTATGAGTCACCAGAAAAGGGATCAAAGGATGTAGAAAGAATAGAGATGTTGAGAAAGGAAGTGGGTGAGCTTAAAGAAGTGATAGATGGGAAAGAATATCTAGTTAAGAGCTATAAAGAGCAGAAGATGGAGCTCTCGCAGAAGATAAAAGAGTTGCAGCAGAGATTGGATTTACAGCTCCCAAACATATTATAGGTGTTAAAGGTTAGGCATTGTGCATTCTTATTACTACTACTCTCTTCATTTCTCGAGAAAAAAAGAAAAAAAAGAAGTTTCCGAGGAAGCCTCTCTTCTAACTACATCGTTTTGGTCTTTTTAGCTTCATCTTTGAATGTCTGTGATCCTTTTTTAATTCTTGATTTTATCCTTTTAACTTTTCTTGGTGAAGTGAAGAATATTGGAAACCTGCAAACTCTACAATTTCGTGTGTCAAGGCTTATAGGTTGGTCAAATGTGGAAGAATTTAAGTTGAAGTTCGTTGCATTTTTAGATTTGGGGAACTCTTGTTTTCAAAGAAAGTTGGTTACTTGTTGTAGATTGGTTGCTAGATTTAATCTTTTTTTTTTTTTTACTTAATTCGGTTAGGTTTTGAAATTCATAAGAAAGAGGTCGTTAGGGAAAACAAATTACTAATTTTTTATTTGTCACATAGTGAAGAGAAGACAAACCAACAATGTCACATAGATCGACCATTGCTATATCCAGCTGGTAGATATTAGTTGTAAGGAGCAAATTACACATGGATAAAGATGTCAAATGCTTATATATCTAATAAATCTCATTGATATTAAAATTGGAAATATTGTAAACACAAAATTTGGAGCTGAATTTCTTAACTACCATGAGCGTCATCCAAGGGACGTGGTTGACGCGTGCGTGGATTTTAGTTTTCATTTTAATAAATTAATAGTAGTTGCACAACCCAAAAAAAAATTATTATTCATAGTGGAAGGAAAAAAACCGAAGGAGCTGTGAGGCGCCGTCTCTCGAACCTCTTCCCCTCCACTTTGCTTCTCTCTCTTCCCTCTCTCTGGGGGTTTAACAGTCAGGTTTTTACCATTTCCATCGTCGGAGACTCACCGATTCTTCGCGGAATCTTATTTCTCTGTCAGCGATTTTCGATNTAATCCTGTCACAGTCGAGCGGGAGACTTTTTTTCTGCGCTAGAAAGGGAAATTATGGAGCCCTAATCCCCATTTTTTTTTGTTTTCTATGAGGTTCGTACATCGATTATACTCCTCTTTAGGCTTCACTCGCTTACTGAACTTTTCGGCGGAAAATCTATTTTGACGTCTTCTCAGGATTTATGTATTCTTTTTTCCTCCTTGTGATTGCGATTGTTGTGTTGATTAAGACTGGGGTAGCAATTAATGTCTTGTATCCAGAATTTTAAGGCTAGTTTTATTATAAATTTGGCTTCACGTTCAAGTCAAGTATCTCTTCTTTTCCAATTAGCTGTTTCGGGGACACAGGAGACTTACTTTTAATGTCTTATCAAATCCCATGCCATCAGTGTTTTGATTACTCACTCTTTCAGGGAGCTCGATTTTTATTGCATTTGATTTTTTAGAGGTAGAGTCGGCTACTAGTTGATTCCATGGATTCGTCGTTTACTTTTCTCAACTGAGAATGTTTGACTAAGAGAAATGGATTGTGTTTTCATTTCATAACCAGAACCTTAGCTTGGTTCTGATTTCAGATTTTTTTTTTGTTTTCTTCTCTGCTTGATTCTGTTTGAGGTAATGCTCAAAACGTGATTCTTTGGGCCTGTATATTTTACTCCAGTTTCTGGAATCTTTGGTGGGTATTAAGCATCTGTTGATTTTAATAATGTATATCGGTGGTTATTGAGTTGACACCAGGTTTCTTGTCTTTTTTTTGATGAAATATTTTTCAATTCATTCTGATCGTTGATGATGATGTATTCTTGCATCCGGTCATTGTAGGTTATGTTTGGATGATAGAAACATTTTCGCTTTCTCTTACAATGAGTACACGAAGAAATAGCATTTCCAAGCATCACCGAGCTGAGAAATTTTCTGGTGAAGGGCCCAATTGGATCCTAATTGCAGGGGGTGCCTTGTTGAGCACATTGTCTGTTCGCTTTGGGTACAAGCTAAAGCAGTCGCTTGATTGGAAACCTCAATCCAATGGCTCTGCTGGATTAAAACGTACTTACTTTATCACTGTGTTGCTTAACATGTTTTATAATTTGGTTGGAATTTTTTATCTCTTAACGAAAGTTTGTTGTGCAGCCAACGGAACATCTGAGAGGCAAAAATCTGCAAGCTGTTGCTTGCACTCTAACACGTCTTCCTGTGCACACAATAATGATTATTGTTGCTTCCCCTCTATTCCAGGTGTGACTTTGTAACTTTGTAACTTTCTGTTTTCAAATGAAGCTTCTCATGCCTGTGTCTTGGCCTCACATCATCTCTTACTCGGTTTCTTTTTATCAACATGTGAAGCGAAAACGTTGCGTGAGATATAGTAAAATATAGTGGGAAGAATACGTAGATGTTGCTACAGAGTTCTAGCCTTCATGCTCTTGCCTAATGATGTCTTTGAAAGCCAGTTACAGAACATATATTAATGTGCATTAATGAGGTAGGCAAGTAGGGAATCAAATCTGAAGTTGTGGAATGCTTAATACAAGATCTGTCATCTTTCAAAACCTGGTTGAACCTAATATCTCTTGTTTCATTGTGGCATATTATCATGAATGTGCGTCAAGGCTGGCAACTAGGAAAACAGATTTTCTCCAATGATGGTCGTGTCTAATGGCTGAATTCTAACAATAGTTATAAGATCTTTCATCTTTCAAGAACAGGTTGAAGCATAGTTACAAAAAGTTGTACAATTATAGTCAGAGCTGAGTTCTTTTTGCTCTTTGGAAAATCTCTGAATCATGTTCCTGTATCCATTAGTCCAGGGCAGTCAGTCGTGTCTGGATCTTATCTGACTTTTTTTTTTTTTTTTTAATTGTAGGAACTGAGAATGTGGAGGGAAAAGAAGTGACAAACGAGCAAATGGTATCCACATCTGACATTTCACTGCCTCTTGTGACAGTTCCTGCTCCATCATTTAGCAAAGAGAATGGAGTCATGTGGGCAACTTCTCCTGATCGCCTGGAACTTCCTCCAAAACCATACAATCACCATTCGACATGCTCAGATTCGCCCTGTGTGTCTGAAACCAGCTCAGACATCTTCAGCAAACGAGAAGTAATTCAGAAACTAAGGCAACAGCTGAAGAGACGCGATGACATGATACTGGAAATGCAGGAACAGATTCTAGAGCTGCAAAACTCGTATAACGCGCAGATGGCACACTCTAGCCATCTCCAGGCACAGCTAGAGACAATGAACAGAGATCTGTTTGAATCAGAGAGAGAAGTTCAAAGACTTAGAAAGGCAATTGCTGACCACAGCGTGGGATGCACTGGTAGCAATGGCAGGACATCTCCAGTTGCACCTTGGAGTGGCCATATGAACGGGTTTATGGACAGCGAAAGCAATTACGAGTCAGCGGAAAAGGGATTAAGGGATGGAGAGAGAGTAGAGATGTTGAGAAAGGAAGTGAGTGAGCTTAAAGAAGTGATAGATGGGAAGGAGTATCTACTTAAGAGCTATAAGGAGCAGAAGATAGAGCTTTCGCAGAAGGTCAAAGAGTTGCAGCAGAGATTGGACTCACAGCTCCCAAACATATTGTAGCGAAAGGTTAGGCATTGTGCATACTTGCGTCTCTTCTTTTCTTTTTTTTTTTTTTTATTATTTTATGGTTCTTTCCGTTGTATCGAGAAAATGAATCTATGTCCTCAAATCTTTGGAGATGGAGATTTTCAGGGTTTTTTTTTTTTGGCTTCAGCATTCGTTTTTGAATGTCTTGATTCTCGTTTTTTTTTTTTTTTGTCTTAGTCCCTCCCTCTTTGGAACGTTTGGTGTAAAGGAAAATAGTTGTTGAAGAGTTTGCCGCGGTAGAGTTTCCTGCATTTCCTTGTTTTATTCTCCATAAATGGTAACTAACCCGATAGAGTAAACATCGGTACATGATTAAAATGACAACTATAAATAGATATTAGTGAAAATAATATATGACAATGATTTGAGGATAAATTTTGGAAGGACTAAGATTAAGTTGTTAGTGACATATGGTAAACATATGGTTTGACTTGAATAAAAACACCATTTTTAACCAACATTTGTCATTCACCATGATCACCACTAGAGGTATCTTTGGCGTTGCACAATCACAAACTTTTACTAATGTGTTTGGGCTGAGACTGTCACCAATGGGCCGTGGGCGAATCGATTTTGTTTAAATGAATTATCTAGCGCCACATATAAAAATTGTTCTAACTTGAAGAATAGCCAATTGCATCAGATGATGATAAATAGTAAAAGCACTAAGATTTATATTAACAAAAAATATTAAGATTTGTAAAATAATAGATGTAAAAAAAAGATTTACTGTATTAATTAGGCGTATATCATTTAAAAGATGTGAAAAAGAAATAAAAATGTCGGCATGCTTAATTTGAAATTTTGGTTTGAGTAGTCAAAATTAGACATATAAAAATAGAGTTAAGGATTAGTAGATTTATTATTGTATAAAAGAGAGAGAGAGAAGCAGACATTTTATCCTCTGAGAGGGCGTCTCTGAGGCTCGTTTGCTGGTCTTCCTTCCTCCTCTCGCTTTGGATGGAGATGTGAGCTTCTTCGTCCCTCTCTTTTATTCCTTCGACCAAAGAGCAAACTCTATTTCCATGGCCTTCTCGCTCCTCTCTCCAATTCCTACCTCTGCCTCTCTTTCTTTCACTCTCTCCGCCATTACCGCTTCTAATAATGCCTCATCCTCTCTCTCTCCTCTTTACTCTTTATATCTCCCCAGAGGAATCCCTCTTCGAAGCACAACAGCAACCTCGATTCTCGGCGGTTGCAGAGGACTCTCCGGGAACATGAGGATTGATTCCATGGCGGATAAGAGCCAATTGCTTTGTAGGAATAGTGGCGGCGGTCAATTGGATGATTTGGACGAAGGCGAAATCGAGAGAATTGGAAATCATGACGAAGATGACGACGATTTGATGATACAAGGCCATGCTTTTAATTCCTCTGCTTCGCCTGATAGATGGGATGTTTTGGGTCTCGGTCAAGCCATGGTGNGGGTTTTTTTTTTTTTTTTTGTTGCCTATGAATCTCATTCAAGCCAAATTTATTGTGTACCTTCTCAACCTCAGTGATGTGTTTGATGTTCTTCTAGGTAGATTTCTCTGGAGTTGTGGATGATGAGTTTCTAGAGAAACTGGGATTAGAAAAGGGAACAAGGAAACTTATAAATCACGAGGAGAGGGGTAAATTATTACAAGCAATGGATGGTTGCAGCTATAAGGCAGCAGCTGGAGGCTCATTGTCCAACACTCTTGTTGCTCTCGCAAGATTAGGTTCTCAATCCATCGGTGACCGGCCTTTGAATGTCGCAATGGCTGGCAGTATTGGAGGTGACCCTCTCGGTAGCTTTTACGGGTACCATAACTGTCTTTACTTATATGGTCCTTCTCTGTTTAGTTTTAATGTTTTGCCTTCTTCCGTGGTTTGGATTACTCACAAGGGGAGTCCTTCTTATGCTCTATAGGACTAAACTACGTCGAGCAAATGTAAATTTTCTTTCCGCTCCAATTAAGGATGGAACGACAGGAACAGTGATAGTTCTCACAACTCCTGATGCACAACGTACTATGCTTGCATATCAGGTAGGATTTCTGATCACAGCATTTTACTGTTGCAACGTATTAATATTCAAAATGTAAGGATATGTCCCTTGTTTTGCTTAGACAAGAGTCAAGCAAAGATTAACTTTTGAAGTAGGTGATGTTCAAGATTTTTCTCATGAATTAGTGGTAGGCTCAATTGCCTGCATGAAGCAACCAAATTGAGATAGTAGTAGAAACATTAATTCCAATAAGTTTGTCAGTTTGACTGAAACCACTAATAACAAACCTAATATGTATAATTTCAGGGAACATCCTCTGTCGTTAATTATGATTCTTGTTTGGCTAGTTTGATATCCAAGACAAATGTCTTTGTTGTGGAAGGCTATTTGTTTGAGCTTCCTGATACTATAAGAACCATAACAAAAGCCTGCGAAGAAGCCCACAGAAATGGGGCACTTGTTGCTGTGACTGCATCAGATGTGTCTTGCATAGAGAGACATTATGATGATTTCTGGTGAGTTTTTGTTCCTTTTGCTTGAATCCATTCTTGTGTCTATTTAATTTTGGTCAGTTTCTACATATTTACAGTCCATCAGAGGAACAGTTAAAAATAATCAGAAGAGAGTTCTTATCTTTTTTAACTTGATTAGTCATAGAATCTTTGATGCTTCAGGCTGCGAATGTCTTAACCTGAAGAACCAAAACTTGGAACTAGATGGCAATTTTGTTGTTTAAGCTCCATAGTTATCTTAATTGTTGCTTGTGTCCGTTTCGTTGTGTCCATCTGTTAGTTTTTCGAGAGAAAAAAAATGGAAATGTTAATGGTTTCCTGTTGATCCAGGGACATTGTGGGGAACTATGCGGATATTGTGTTTGCAAACAGCGATGAAGCAAGAGCGTTTTGTCACTTTTCCGCAGAGGAAAGCCCAATTTCAGCGACGAGATACATGAGCCACTTTGTTCCGTTTGTTTCGGTGACTGATGGAATCAACGGGTCATACATTGGAGTAAAAGGAGAGGCCATATACATTCCTCCGTCCCCATGCGTGCCAGTTGATACGTGTGGTGCTGGAGATGCATATGCTTCAGGGATCTTATACGGTATCTTGAGAGGAGTCTCTGACTTGAAAGGAATGGGAGATATGGCTGCTACGATTGCAGCAACTGTGGTGGGGCAACAAGGAACCAGGCTTAGGGTTCAGGATGCGGTGGAGCTGGGTCGGTCACATGCCTTCCGTTTCAATGGTTCTGGTGTCCGAACAGATGTTGGGTCTTGAACCATGTATCTAGCTTGTGATTTTAGCTTTTTGATTCATTCTTTGTTTTCATGTAGTAGTGCATTTTGCAGTTGACTTGTAATCTTTGTATGTAACATTTTAGTATATAGTATGTTTACAACAAAGTTTGAAACATTTTTTTATTTTATGGCTTTGATATAATACTCTTGCATAAACTACAAATGAGTTTTTTGTGAAATGCAAATTGTAATCCCATGAGAATTTTGTTAGGCTTAGGCCCTTAACAGTGTTATTACAAAGGTAGGAGACCTGATTTAAGACAGAATCTTGGTCGATTGCAATATAATTCGCATATGTCAAAAAGAAAAGAAATACAAATATGATTCTGCACCGGTGAATTTATTAACAGAACGGGTAAAGGTTGCGGAATCTCGAACAAACAGAGGCTTAGAACAACTTTCCCGGCGATCGGAACTGTAACAACGAACATATCATATGATTCGTAAATCTTCCGTCGACTAATTAACAAGTCAAAAAAACACTTCTCTTTTATGTATATCGAGGGTTTAGAAGTTTTTTAGTACCTCGCACCGCAGATTCGCCCCAAACCTCGGTTGTTATTTCAGGAAACAGGAAAAAAAAACAAAGGGATCGAACCATAAAGATGAAATCGATCTGAGAAATTTTGCAAAAAAAATTTGGACCATTT
>OVAQ01001098.1:0-19037 GCA_900406345.1 Erysimum cheiri | reverse complement strand
CTCCACTCTCTTGTATGTCTTATCATTCGAAGGTTTGTAATAAGTTGAGAGCAGAGGAACTCATTGGATTATTTATTTTGTTTGAAATCTGTTAAAAAGCAATAGTTCTTAATTGGATTGGGCTTTTGAATCGGAAACTCAAGGCTTGGGCTTTAGTTACCGCGTCCAACGAACGAACACAGAAGAGTCAGTGAGAAAGGAGGAAGGAATGGAGATTTAAGAAAATTGACGAGGAAAAGAGTTTTAGCAGTGAAATTGGAAGAAGATCTATGCTATGAGGAGCAGCGACGGGATCTTGGGAGTAGGAGGTTCCGATCAGAGTCGAACAACTTCCGTCGTCGTCGCGAGTAGACGAAGATGGCTCAAGAGGCGAGAAACGTGGCTGGTGGTTCTCGGTGTGGCACTGCACGCCGTGTACATGCTAAGTATTTTCGACATTTACTTCAAAACGCCGATAGTCCACGGGATGGATCCAGTGCCTCCGAGATTCTCTGAGCCACCGGCCAAGCGACTTGTTCTTCTCATCTGTACGTATTCCCTCACCATTGAAGCTGCTTTTACATGCGATTTTAGTGGATTGAGTATTTGATTTTGGTTCTCATTATCAGCGGATGGTTTACGTGCTGACAAGTTCTTTGAGCCGGACGAGGAAGGCAAATACAGAGCTCCCTTCCTAAGGAATGTCATAAAGAATCAGGGGCGTTGGGGTGTGTCTCATGCTCGACCTCCCACTGAATCTAGACCTGGACATGTTGCTATCATCGCTGGATTCTATGAAGATCCTAGTGCTGTCACTAAAGGTTTTCTTCTTCTTCTTCATCTGAATACATGCTGGTAGTTGGTTACTTACCCCAGTCTTGTCAGCTTTGATGTGTTGCCAAGTTAGTAGCGGCTTAATTTAACCTTTTACCAAAAAAAAGTTAGTAGCGGCTTTTGAAATGAATTTGTGTTGCACCTTTTTCTTTTGCAGGATGGAAAGCTAATCCTGTCGAATTTGATTCTGTTTTTAACCAGAGCCGGCATACGTTTGCTTATGGGAGCCCCGATATTATTCCTATATTCTGCAGTGCCTTACCTCACAGCACTTGGAATTCTTACCCGCACGAGTATGAAGACTTTGCCACTGGTTAGTTTAGTTGTTTGATAAACTAAGCATCGTATGCCATATCAACTATGTATCAGTATTTGGAAATAAATTTGACTATTCGGTCAATTTGCTTGTTGCTTTTGAAATGCAGCATAAGTTTTTTCTTATCACTAGAATGAACTGAGATGATGTATCTTCTTGGTGTAGATGCCTCCTTTTTGGATGAGTGGTCCTTCGATCAATTTGAGAACCTTCTCAATAGGTCTCACGAAGATCCAAAGTTGAAAGAGCTCCTCCACAAGGACAAACTTGTTGTATTTCTTCACCTTCTTGGTTGTGATTCCAATGGTCATGCACATCGGCCTTACTCATCAATCTATCTCAACAATGTCAAAGTTGTTGATAAAATAGCTGAAAGGGTTTACCATCTCTTGGAGGATTACTACAGAGACAATCGCACTTCCTATATCTTTACAGCTGATCATGGGATGAGCGACAAAGGTCTGCTTTTGCCTGTGTCATTCCTTTTGTTTTAAACCTTCTCATTAATTAACACTTTGGGGCATCTTGGGTGGTTAGGCTGCCTACGATTTAGGAACCGGTTTGAGTAGATTATACTGCTATGGAGTAAGATAGTTGCTTTTGTTTGGATTGCTTTGAGAGAGGATAGTTTATGATACTAAGATGACATGTTTTGGGGTCTATATTTTAATTCAGCTACAGTTTTCTCGAGTGGCCATTTATTCCTGCCTTGCATTTGCCACTCAAACTTTGTGTCATATATGGAATGATCCTTAATCTGCTCCTAGCTACCTGGTTAAGTTTCATCTGCACCTTCCATCTAATTTTGTTTGTTTCGTTTTGAGCTAATGATGGTAAGGATACTATACATGAACCTCTTGTTTCTTATAGGAAGTCATGGAGATGGGCATCCTACAAACACTGATACTCCATTAGTTGCTTGGGGAGCTGGGATTAAATATCCCAAACCAGCTTCCGGAAACAGTCACTCTGATTCTGTGACTACATTTGTTGACAAGCATGCACATGATATGCCCACACCTTACGACTGGGGCCTTCGTCGTGTTGAGAGAGTAGACGTCAACCAAGCTGACATAGCACCGCTTATGGTTGGACTTTTCCCTCATTTCTTATCCTCTCAGTCAAACAACTTAAATGTGAATCTGTTTTTTCAAGTTCTTCAGTCTCACTTTTTGGTAATATCTGTAGTCAACGCTCTTGGGTTTGCCCTGCCCAGTGAACTCGGTTGGAAACCTACCCCTTGGTTATATGAAGTTGAATGAGGTATGTTCTTATACTTGGTATGAACTCTCTGCTTGTGGTCTTCTGAAAGAGAGTAGGTATTTTTTAATGCTACATTTCCTTCATAAACTCCCAGTTCCCTATAGAGTGTGCAACGTTTGAGAGGTTGAAACTCAATAGGGAACTGGTTTAAAAATAGGAATAGGAATAGAAATATGGCTGGGAGGGCAAGACGTTGGTGCTTATGGTCAAGTACATGGCTGGGAGGTCCAGACTTATGGTGCTTTATTGTTTTATGTATTCTTAGGCGGAAGAAGTTGAAGCTGTGCTAGCCAATACCAAACAAATCCTCAATCAGCTTATTCGTAAATCATGTATCCTCTTGCTCACAGCCTATTGTTAGCGTAATTTCTGCACTAAATATTATAATATTATACTGTAGCATCCTTCCCAATCTGATGTCGTTCCCTGCTTTCAAGCCTTTAACATTGTTCATGCTATAGTACACTAGTCTTATGTCGATCGAAAAAAATCTTTGTTCATATTCATAGTTTGTGTTTGGATTTTGTTTCTTAGCATTGCTTATATTCTGCTCTCTTTATCTTGGGTATAGTCCTTGACAAAATCAGATATAAAAAGCTCAAATTCCTTATTTTTCAAGCCATTTAAGCCATTGGTCCACCATTTCTCTTCGCTGAGTCAGATTGATGAGTTGATATCTGTCAAAAGTTACGAAGCTGCAATGAAATTGGCTGTGGACCTCAGAAACTTATCACTAGAGGGCCTTCATTATTTCCAAACGTATGACTGGCTAATGTTGATGACTGTAATTACCCTTGGATACACTGGATGGATGATAGTACTTGCCCTGCATGTCCTGCAATGTTATAGTTCACTGTCAGGAGATTTGTCCAGAAAAGAGCACTTATCTGTGCAGAAAAAAAACTCTGGAAGGGTAAACGCTTCAATCTTCACTTTGAAAAGTTTACTCTTGTTTTTTAGCTGTTCGTGGTTGAGCAGGATTTCTTTGTCATAGTTAAACATCTGCACTTTTCATTTGAAATCTCTGCCTGTCTCATATATTTTGATCATTTTGACGCAGGTATATATATCAGGCTGCCTGTTGATGGCAATTCTCTCGGTGTTAAATTTGGTGGAGCATTCTCCCCCTCTTTACCATGCATATATTGGAATGACAGTTTTTCTATGGACACAAATCTTTAGTGAATATCGATTAATAAGAGGATTGTGGATATATTTGAGGGAGAGGAGGGCTGGCTATTTCATCAAACTTCTATTTGCTGCAGCTGTGTCAGTTGTGATTGTGGAATTATTGGTATGTGTAATTGGACCGTCGAATTGTTTCAGTAAAATGGAGACTTTTGTCCTGATCTTTTTTCTTTCAACCTCCTGCAGGTTCATAGCTTCACTGAGAGAAAGCTTTACACTTGGTTTTTCTTGATAGCAGGTGTTGTGGCTTCAATTTTGTTGCACTTTTCAATCCCTTGGAGATCTGGCATACCAGTTTTTGTCTGTATTTCTTGTTGGTTCCTGTCTGTCTTCACTTTGATGCCAGCTGAAATTCCTGATAATAATAACTTAGTGTAAGTTCTTTTTCTTGCTCGTGCTTGAACTTTCCTCTGATTATTTTTCCTATGTTTTGTGGTTTACATGACACTGATGCTCTGGGAAACCATATTTATTACTTAGCAGATCTAGTAAATTTTGAGCTGCAACTCATCTAGAAGAGGGCTTCACTCCCATTTTATATAATTATTCAATAGAATCACAAGAATTGAAATTATTTTGAACATTCTATGAAAAAATGAACCTTTGTTGAACACAGCGTTAAGCATCTTTGCTCTCTAGTGTCAATTTTTACTTGTGAAATGCTCATTGTTTCATGTTGGTACCATCTCTTGGTTGCAGAGTTATAAGTGGAGCCATTATTGTAGTAATAAGCCTTGCTGCAAAGTGGCTGGACACACATGCAGAAGGGAACAAATTTTGGCAGAGTATCACTTTTCATGAAAGCAGGACGCCGATGTGCTCCATGCTATATTGCATACAGGTATAAACCATTTCTACTTTTATAACTTAAAATTTTGGTTCATTGTCTAATAGCTCACCTTTCTTGGTGCAAATTAAAAACAGATTTTTTTGGTTGGAGTATCGTCGGTGATGGTGTTTCTGTCGACGAAGCACAGAACACAGAATCAAGAACTACATTCGTCACACCAGTTCATAAACTGGTTTGTTGCCGGTATAACCCCAATCCTCTGTTTTGTTTGCATAATGTGTTTCTTTGTGTTTGGTTACCCTTTTTTAACCGTCTTCTTTTTTGTTTGCATAATGTGTTTCTTTGTGTTTGGTTACCCTTTTTTTAACCGTCTTCTATCTTTGCAGGTTCTTCAATGGTTCTACCGTTGTTTTCAGGAAATGGCATCCTTTCACGATTAAGTTCAATATTTCTTGGTTTTGCACCTCCATTCCTTCTTCTGTCTATTGGGTTTGTCTCTTTACAAGACTTGGTTATAATTTAGAGTTGACTGGTTATAGGGATTTTTGCTTCTTCTCATGTTTCCACCATTTGTTTGCAGATATGAAGCTGTCTTTTACAGTGCACTTGCCGTTGTGCTTTTGGCATGGATATTGTTTGAGAATGCTTCTCATCATTCTAGCAAAGTAAAAGATTCATCTCTGTCAGAAAAAAACACAGAGGAACATGTCACTATCGGAAGCGATGAGAGATACTTGCAGCTATCTGATGTGCGGATTCCTTTGATTTTTGTAAGTCGTCTTCTCTGTTTCCTTGGTTTTATTATGATGCGAGCGAGATTATAAACTCTGTTACATCTTAAAAAAAAGCAGTTATATGATTTAGTATTGGCTTGTTATCTGTAGATGGTTTTGTTCAATGTCGCTTTCTTTGGAACTGGGAATTTTGCAAGTATAGCAAGTTTTGAGATATCATCTGTATACCGGTTTATCACAATCTTCAGCGTAAGTATCTGCAACATCCTATCATTAAAAAGAATCTTATTTTCTTTTCTTATATTCTGTGATTCTATAAAATCTTATGTGAACCGTTGCATCTGTACAGCCCTTTCTGATGGCAGCTCTTCTTATTTTCAAGCTCTTCATACCGTTCATGCTTGTCATGTGAGTATAAAAACTGAATCAAACCCATTAATGATTAGTATAAAACTAGTCCTTAAACCTTTTCCAAAATTGCAGATGTGCGTTCAGTGCAATAACGAAATTAGTGAGAGTGCCAAGACTGGGGTGTTACTTCCTTGTGATCTTATTTTCAGACATAATGACAATCCATTTTTTCTTCCTGGTAAGTAAACGTTCATGGCATCAAAGCATTTGCTTTTTAGTTTTTCTTACTGTACCTTTTGAGCATCAAGCTACATTCTCTGGTGCATTCTTGCTGAAGGAACATTAATAGAGATTCACGTACCGTGATTATAATCATTATGTCGAAAGCATGTAGATTGATTTGGGTGATGCAAAATATATATGCAGGTGAAAAACACAGGAAGCTGGATGGAAATTGGGAATAGTATAAGCCATTTTGGGATTGTGAGTGCTCAAGTGGTCTTTGTGCTTTTACTCTTTGCACTCACCAACCTCTACACCAGAAGCATCCGAGTTAAGCCGCTCTCAACCTCCCCTTCTCTCAAAACGCTCTGAAACGCCACAATTTCAGAACTCGCGAATTTTTCTTCTCTGTGAAAGGCGTTGTCGGGGGAGAGAAATCTCATGAGAAATTTTATGACGCAATGTAGCAAATGAAACCTTAGTTAGAGCTATTTGATCAGGAAATTAGTATTATCATTTCTTTTGCACTGTGAAATTTTTCATTCTTTTTATGTTTACAGTTATCTTCATATGAAATTAATATTACTTTTCCATCAAATAGTCAAAAACGTTATTGCAGTCCACATTCGAGTCTTATGGCTTCAATGAGTGCAGGAGATACAGGAGGAGGATCATCAACAAAGCTTTTTGAAGAGGTTAGATTTATGGAGTTTTTGACATTGTTATTTGGGTAGAAGCTTTTCATTTCTTCTTCTGCTCCCCAACCACGGTAAAGTATGACTTTACTTGGCTCCTGCGATACTAGAAGAGCTCCTGTTTCTTCCTGCAGAATCATTCAACACCACCTTTTTTATACGAACCCCAAAAGGATCACCAATAACTTAATTACTGGTTGGTTTAAAGTTATAGTGTGGACATGAATTGACCTTGAGCTTTGCTATGACTTCTTGCACAGATGTTCCCTCGGCTCTCCCTTTGACATTTACAATTGCTAGAGGGTTTTTCTGAAAATGCATCTTCAGTGTTTTCGCTATACCGGTTACAACGTTGCTTCTTCCTACAAAATTGAAAATTGGAAAATTGTTAGTCATTCTCAATAATAGTAACTATAAGGTTCCCAGTGCGTCTACCTATATAAGTGAAAGGCATTGAGGTTAAGTAATGAGCTTTTATCCAAAAAAAAAACAACTGAAAGTATTGGATTGGAGAGATGAATCAGGTGGTTTCTTAGCAGCAAAAAGTATAGAAGATAGTAACACTCACCTACTGCAAAGGGTGGGCGCTTCTTCATCTTAAGGGCTTGTTTTCTCAGAATGAGCCTTTCTCTATTGGACAGATCCGTGACCAACCCATCATTTTCGCTTTTCCTCTCTGTCAGAGCTGAGATTCGTGAGCCACTTCCAGTTGATGATCCCCGTTCTTGTCCAGTTGGTACCTTTTGCTCAGCATTCAGGAAGCTTTTTCGCGGCTAAAATCAGCAAAAAAAAAAAAAAGAGAAGGTAATTAATTAGATACATCTACACAGAGACATGGAGGAAAGAGAAAGCTTTAGACATTACCATGGATCTATCATGAAATGAAGAAGCCTTGGCAGAACCGCTTTCCGCAAGCATAGATATAGTTGCAGTTGAATCAAGAGAGTTACCCTCGTGTCTCTGAGACGAGCCAGATCCAGATTCATCTTCTTGATACTCATGACTGCTTGTAGTAAATGGGTCTACTTCACCTTCGTTGTCATCCTTAAAATATAAATACCAAAGCAGTCCCAGAATTAAGGCTCACATTTTACTTGAAGCTAGCTTTTTGCTAGATGCATATATGCATAGGAGCCATTTTCAAGAATCTTCGAGTAAAGAGCTAAGAATCTTACCTCCCAGTTGTCTTCGCCAGAGGAAGAAACTGATAAGTCAGAAGAATAGCCGAGTTCAATTTCTTCTCTTGATTTCCCAGGTTTAGTATGCTGATTTTTTGTTTCTTCTTGGTCCTACATCAAAAATATCGAGGATGAAAAGATCAAAGAAGCATAGGTGTAAAATCAAGACCTGGTATGAGTTTACTGAAACTGTAAATAATCTACCATTCTAATACTTGATTCCCCATCTGACCACGTTTCATTGGTCACAGTGTCCTCGACCTGCCCTCAACCAGCATTCAAATGTTACGAACATATTCAAAGATTGCTTAACCAAATCAAACTGAGCAACACATATGACTTACCAACTGACGGTTCAGTTCATCAATGTTGTTCGAAAGTTTCAGCACATGCAGCTTCAATGACTGCATAGTTTGAGCAGAAAAATAATTTAAAATTCACGTGAGGAATTCACAAAATCCCTAATTTGTGGCTTTTAGGGACTTTGAGAAATTATAGGAAAGTGAAAGCGTGATTGTTTAAAATATAGTCCCTACAGGCTACAGTCCTAAAAGCCTATTCACCAATTACCTTTCGACGTTGTGCCTCGACAGATCGCTTCAGCGCCTCTCTCTTACTGAGAAGTGTTTGAGGTCGTAGACATGGAGGCCGCTCATAATTCTTTCCACGATACACAATAATTGCATAGCCCTTACTCACCATCTCCACCGCAACTAGTATGCCACCACTTTCTGCTTCCAAGATTTCTGCTACTTCATGAGCAGCTTCAATGCTATGTTCATTACAAATAATCTTCACAAGTTCCCTATACTTCCAGTGAAGATGCATGTTCTCTATTGTTCCATCAAAGACACCTCGTCTACCTTGAGAACACAACAAGATATGTCAGAGCGGGACAGTTTAGATGTAACACATCAAAGAGATGAGTACATGGCAGTTACTCATTTACCACATGAAAGATGAGAACAGACTGCTTTCAAATGGAAAGAAGAAAAAAAAACAATGACCTACCTAGTAAAAGGAAAGGCTTCATTTTCAAGCCAATTTTCCGTAGCATGTACTTTTCATCATCAGTAATTCCCTCCTTGTCGATATCAGACAGTTGAGGAGTCTCTCTATTCTCCAGCTCTGCCAGAATTTTTTCTGCATTCGCTTTCTTTTCTAACGCCTAAAGACAAAACTAACTATTCACAACTAAAAGAGGTCCCGCAAATCCAACGGTTTTAAGTATAAAATGTCTGTTAGGGCATACCATGGACAACTTGATACTAGTTTTTTCAAGGATTGCCTCAGGAGATTTCCGCCGTCTTGGTTTCATCTGATGACTTCGTATATGATCCTCCTTATACTCAGCTTCTAGTTCGGTATCATCTGAAGCAGCCCGAGGTTTTATTTCCACTTTGTTTTCAGTCAGCTTATTACCATGCACGCTAGATTTCTCCATGATCATTGTTTGCCTTCTCCTCTCTTCTACTGCAGAAGAAACTGCAGATGGGAGGAAATCCTTTCCTCTGTACAAGACAATGAAATCTTTATCCCGAGATATCAGAGTCCCTCCAGTCAACCACTGCAACAGACATATATTTTCGTCTTATCAATAGATATCTTCAGTTATATGGGAATCCAAAGGGCATAATTTCCTAATGGTTGCAAACAGAGCGACAAACAGTTTGATAATTTGATCATTAGAAGTAAGCAAGCAACCTTTAACTCTTCAGCCATCAGCTCGCTATTAGTGTTCTGCACTCCTCTTTTCACTGCTATCTTGGCAAGCTCACATTTCTCCCAAAGCTTGACAATTGCAACAGCTAGTCCCTGCAAATTTCTATTTCTACCTGGAAGTCTCAGAAAAGGTAAGCCAGAATAAGTTCACAATCTTCCGTGTCTAAAGTAAGCTAAAATCAGGTGAAACAAGTTTACCTAAAGCAAAATGACAAGGGAGTGGTCTACCAAGTCTCCTTATAGTGGTCATCTCATCATCAGTTAGTTTTGGACTCACGCCATATGGAAGAAGGCGAAATGGTCTCCTGTACTCAGGTACTACGGCTGGCAGAAGATCACCATCTACTGGAAGGGGATCATATGCCCACCAGTCGGTGAATCTTGGACCCAATCCTTCCAGCAAACTGTCTGCTTCTTCTACAAGCTGTACTTCCCCGGGTAATTGAAACCGGACCTTATCCGGAGAACCAACGCCTTGTATTAACATCGGTTTAACCGTTTTACTAGTAACACTCAGGGGAGAAGATTCTGCAATACCCTGTTTCTCTCTAGTATCAACCACTCCATGATCCATAGATGATCCTCCTGAACCAGTTTCCATGGAAGAATCATGTGCCAAATCCCGATCAGATAGAAAATAAGGGTATTGATAATTAACCCCTCTATACAACAAAATTTTGCTTCCAGACCTCCAAATGACCAAGCCTCCAGTTTTGGTCTGTGACATGAAGCAGGAGAAATATGAAGGCAATTTTGGTATGAATGTGCCATTTTGTTGACATGTTGATAGACTTTCATTGAATTTGAGTCAGAAGTAAAATCTTACACATTAGAGCCAAATTCCTGATATTGAAATCCAAAAGAGATGAAAAAAAGAGAGGCAATAAAACGTTTACAAACCTCCAAGACGTCATGAGTCCGTTTCATGTTCATTCTGGAAATATCTTCGCAGAAAATCTTGACAACCTCCGTTGTCCTCCATCTCTCGTGAATCCCATTCACGATCCCTTCCGTAATCCCGGCCTTGCCAATCTTTAGCTTCTTCGTCAACCTAATCCCTACCGACCTCAACCGCCTCAGCTCCGCCGGCAGCAACGTCAATTCAGCCAACGAAGGAACCTTCTCCTCCTTCCTCCTCTCTATCTCCGTTTCCTTCTTCCACACTCTCTTCAACTCATGGTACCTGGAAATGGCAGTACCCGACCCGGGCTTGGGAACCGGGTAACTAGGCGTGCTCCAGCTTGTGTCAATCGTGTGGCCGACCCGGTGAACCGGAAGCTGCTTAGGCAACGGAACGAATATCTCTCCTGGTGAGTTTTGACCATATTCTTCTCCAATGATCTTCGCAGTCGGTGAATCATGCTTCTCTTCCACGAATCCAAGGCTACGAAGCTTCTCAGCGATTCTCTGAATGGCGGATTGGGGAAGCGTCTTGCGATCAGAGGCAGAGTTACGGACGGCGAAGGAGTTCCCTCGACGGACATTGCATCGCGAAAATAGGGTTCTCGGAATTGGGAATGGCGGGAAAATTCGATCCGGTAAGGTTTTGGGAAGTAATAATGGTTGCTGCTGCTGCTGGTGATACAGAGGCTGCAACAACATTTCGAAGGTACTGCTTTAGATTATGCAAGCAGAGCACACACACTTATCGGTATATATCCATGATCCATCCACAGAGGCACGTGATGATGACTACTGTATATTTAAGACCCAATGGGCCCATATTGAGTTATTGGGCCACACTAGTCTATAAAATTTTGGGTTATTCTGGTCGGNTTTTGGGTTATTCGGGTCGGGTTACTCCGGTTTACCAGGACAGAGGTCGACCTTTCTGTTAAGCTTCAATGGCGGAAATTTTCCAAATTTTGTGAAAGTCGGAGCATTGAAGTCATGGGTATCTTGAGTTACGCCGTCGCCGGCGGCGGGTTTGCAGTAGTTGGCGCTTGGGAAGCACTCGACTCATCGAACCTGGATCCGAATTCATCTCCTAGTACTGATCCTTCTTCCCCTATAGCTCAGATCAGTCCTTCGCCCCCCAAATCTGTTGGATCTTCTACCATCTCCGTAGCTTTGCTTTCGTCTCTGTTTATTGCGAACTCGATCTTCTCCTTCTTCAGCTCAATCGGGTCACGCGATCGGGTCGGGTCGATGATCCAGTTGCAGATCCTGGCGGCGGCATTACTATTCCTAGTGTACGCCATTCTAACATATCTGGTCAACTCCAAAAACGCCGTCTTTGTTGCTCTTCCGTCTTCGATTACGACTTTGATACTTCTCTTCGGCTTCATAGAGGAGTTCTTGATGTTCTACCTGCAAAAGAAAGATGTGTCTGGGATTGAGAATCGCTATTACGATCTCATGCTCGTACCCATCGCGATCTGCGTCTTCTCCACGGTTTTTGAGCTTAAATCTGACTCGAACACGCATCGATTTGCCAAACTAGGTCGTGGGATCGGTCTGATTCTGCAAGGAACTTGGTTTCTGCAAATGGGTGTATCGTTTTTCACCGGTTTGATTACTAATAATTGTTCATTTCACGAGAAGAGCAGAGGCAATTTCACGATCAAATGCAAAGGACACAGTGATTACCACCGAGCAAAAGCTATAGCAACTCTTCAGTTTAACTGTCATTTGGCTCTAATGGTGCTTTTGGCTACTGGATTGTTCTCTCTCGTTGCTAACAAGAAAGGTTATCTCCCTGAAGATCACTCAAAATATCGGCCTCTCGGAGCTGAGATGGAGAATTTAGCTACTTTCACTCTCGATTCTGATGAAGAAGACGATATTCGACAAGAGGGCAACGTTTCTAAGGAT
Source organism: Erysimum cheiri (assembly GCA_900406345.1). Classification (NCBI taxonomy): domain Eukaryota; kingdom Viridiplantae; phylum Streptophyta; class Magnoliopsida; order Brassicales; family Brassicaceae; genus Erysimum; species Erysimum cheiri. The sequence continues at coordinate 6,951 of OVAQ01001098.1, read as the reverse complement.
GCTGGCCTCAATGGAATCAGCTCACACGATTGAAGGTACAAACTCAAAGTTTAAGACTTTCTCTTCTTTTTTTTCTTTTTCGTTTCAGTCCATTTTAGAAATGTTGTTGGTCAATGGGAGGATTAGAAATGATATGTAATCAAACACACGAGATAATAATATTGAATCTTTTGCATTTGATAATATAAGAAATTGTTTCTATATAAATTACAATCTTGCAAGAACAGTTGTCTTCCTCCTTATGGTTTGCTAGTTAGTTCTAAAGCTACTACTACAGTTAGATCATTCGTGGAATCTTGTGGCAAACGGTTATCTAAGTCGACTGTGTCAAAGAAATCGAAGTTTTTCTTCTTTCATTTGGGGCCTTCTTCCTTTTCATCGCCTTGATCACTGCTACTCGTGAAATACTTGCATAGAACTATGTAAACCACAAAACTTATTGTACTTGTAAGAGCAAGAAGCCAGTAGTATTTGTCAAGCCGAGCTTCCGACATATCATCTGCAAACCAGTTTTGGCGGTCACCTGTTGAGCTCGAGTAAGCCTCCACGATTGAGATCAGCGCGGCACTCACAAAGCTTCCAACACCAAAAACACTTGTGTAGAGAGCAAATCCCATTGTTCTCATTCTAACAGGAACCTCGCTGTAGAAAAACTCTTGCATTCCAACAACTGTGAAAATATCCGAGATTCCCAAGAGGATATACTGCGGTAGCAGCCAGAAGATGCTCAGCGGGATGGTTTCTGGATCATAATCAGGTAAAAGCTTCATCTTTTGGCATATGTCTAGTCTTTTCCTTTCGACTTTTGCTGCAATGACTATGGCAATGATGGATAGGAACATTCCGACTCCCATTCTCTCCATCACAGAGATACCTTTACCGTTTTTCTTGATTCTTTTGGTAATAGGTATCAAAATCTTATCGTATAATGGCATAAGAAGGATGATGGATAACGTGATCGTGCTTTGCAGGGTTGCAGGTGGGATTTTGAAGTTGGACCCAATGTTTCGCTTCATAGTCATACCCTGTTTGGTGAAAAAGGTTGCTGGTAGCTGGAAGATAACCGCGAACATGAGAAGCATCGTCCATATGGGCAAAAGGCGAATAACTAACTTAACATTATCAAGTCTGGAGAAAACCGTTTTCGAGCTCTCATCATCTTCCAATCCTTTGGTGGTTATTGAAGCAGTCTCAATGTCTTCGGTCTCAGTGCTATCACATTTACAGAGAGGCCTCTCTTGTAGCCTACATAAACAAGAACCAGTCATCATAAGTCGCTAAAAAACTTAAAAACGACTAATTACTTTCATGAACATAGTGGTTTTTGGGACTTACTCAAGCTCCATNCCAGTCATCATAAGTCGCTAAAAAACTTAAAAACGACTAATTGCTTTCATGAACATAGTGGTTTTTGGGACTTACTCAAGCTCCATAGCATCCAAATCTTTCTCATCTGCAAGTGTGTATATACTTTTCTGCTTCACTACTCTCCCTTTAATGATTTTAAGGATCTTCTCAAAAGGTGTGGTAGTTCTCATCTTCACACCGGCACCCGGAGCATAAACATAGATTCCGCAACCCGACAAGAACAACAAGATCAATAGGAACATTGCGATTCCAGGAATGGCAAAACCGAGAACCCAACCAAAAGTGTCTTGAATATAAGCCATGACTGTGACACCCATAAGGCTTCCAGTGCAAACGCCAAAGTACCACCATTGGAAAAACTGAGTCTTTCGGGTAGCTTTAGCGTCCTTTTGATCACCCGAGGAAAGCTCGAAATCCTTATCGAGGTCGTGGTCAAGCTGGTCTGCACCAAAGGCTTGAAGCGAAGGGTTTAAGACGCCTAAGCCGATTGAGACAAGACATAGTGAAGAGTAGAGAAAATAAGTAGAGATCGTCTTTGTAGCTGAACGTGACCCAGCAAATGCCGTCCATGTCAGCCCCACTAGTCCCTTGAAAGAATAACAGAGATAATATATATTCAGATTAGAACTACAAATGATATATAACAAAATATAATATTGAATTTTCCACAAAGTTAGCTTTTCGCCAATAAGATCCGATAAGACCCATTATGTGCACCACATCAACATTATAAATTAATCAAAGTTCCATCATCAACCCAACTTTAAAAGGGAGACATACGATAAATACCATTAGTGGTAAAAGAAAAATCTAATTGGAGNCTACAAATGATATATAACAAAATATAATATTGAATTTTCCACTAAGTTAGCTTTTCGCCAATAAGATCCGATAAGACCCATTATGTGCACTACATCAACATTATAAATCAAAGTTCCATTATCAACCCAACTTTAAAAGGGAGACATACGATAAATACCATTAGTGGTAAAAGAAAAATCTAATTGGACGATGACTCAATATCTAATTTTCAAAAACTCATTAAGATAGTCTAAATGATCTATTCCTTAATTCGGAAAATGACCCATCACCTAACTTATAACTTCCTTAGATCGTCTAAACCAGTTTTTCTTACACAAGTTAATACCCATCATCACTTTATCACCTCATGACTGCTTAATCAAGCATATACATAGACATCTATGAGAAGATTAAACACATTATCAAAATATAATCAAATTAAGTTTCTTTATTAAACCAATTGAAAAATTAGATAAATAAAACACTAAAACTTTAACGACCTAATAACTAAATCAACTCTCCCTCACCGTCTGACCGTTTGTCGACGATGGAAGAGAGTTTCAACATTTACTTAACACTTGATACTTACCACAAAGTAGACAGAAGAAGAAGCGAGGATAGTGAAGAATCTGTCCCAATAAGTATCAGCCAAAGGAGCAGAGAAGAGAGGCAACATAGAAGTGAAACCAGCCCAAGTGTTAACTGTTTTAGCTGCTCTTGAATTACTCATCTTCACTACATCTGTTAGATATGTCACTAAGTTTGATGCAACTCCTTTGAATGCATATCTCTCAATTCCCGCAATCACTATATATACACAAAAACATTATATATAAGAAAGAAAAAATGGTTCAATGTTTTAGTGAAGTTTTGAATCTTTGAAACAAATAAAAAAATGGAAAGAGATGATCATATACCTATGAGAAGGGCACATGACTTGCTAAGTCCTCTTGTCTTCTGTTCTAAATCCATGAGAGACTGTCTTTATGTGTTTATTGTCTGTGTGCGTGGAGAGAGAGAAGGGGAGAAGAGAGATTTGGTTATAAGAGAGTGGAGATTAAGATGACTGTTTATGATTTGTGAAATTGATTTTCGTATTTATAAAGGTTTAAAATCTTCTGAGTAGAAAAAAAGGTTTTATATTATTAGCTTTTAAGTTTTATATTACTATTAACTTTTGGTATTTGAGAACTTCCTTTAATGGCAGAAATGTACGTATTTCCATATTTGGAACTTCTTTCTCTCACACATGTATGTATATGTAATATGTAGATGGGTGGATGTGTATATAGTAGTATATACACAGTATTAAATAGTTCTTCCCTTTTTTCTGGCCATACTTCTTCAGTTTCTTCAAATATATGTTTTCAAAATTTTATACGAATTAAGTAAAAACTATATAACAAGATATATTGCTTTATTGTTATTTGATTTGTGAAATGCAGAAATATTTATTTTATATGATATGAAAGTAAAAAAATCTAACAACGAAACGTAAAAAGTAAAAATTTACTAAAATAAACTAATTGAATATTTAGAAGAAATATGTGAAACTGGAAAGTTTCATGAAAAGGAAGTAGACAATATATACTCTAGTTGATTCGTACCATTGATGGAAAAAAAAAAAACAAAGATTCGTACCTTTAATAGTAACTGTTACGCTAACCCATTTTTTTTTGTCAACACGATAAGCTTTATAATAGTATCATTCATATAAACAATATATTACATCAAATATTAGTCAAAATATTTTAGCTTATAAAAAAACTTGCGGAACGATAATTGAAAAATAGTCATATACAAAACTATATATAGATTATAAACAAAATTCCAATTTTTTTCTAATAAAATCCCGAACAAATATTGGCCGGAAGTAGTGAAAAAAACTGATAAATTAATTCTGCTGATCGGTTCTATTTATAATTAAACACTACTATGAAGTCTATTATATTTCTTAACCCTTTAGTTTTTGTTTTGGCCAATACCCTTTAGTTAAAATATGTTATAAATATGTCGAAATAATGCAACATCATGCAGTATATAATCACTAAAATGGACCATCTAATCTATTAGCTTTTCTATCTACTAGCTAGACTGAATTCATTATTCTTGTACTGATATGAAAAAGAAATAACAATAACTCAAGTTATCCTTTCCTTTATATTTGGCGTATTGGTTTCGTTTTCTATGTACACGTTATATATATATTGATATTGTATTTCATTATTATATAAACTCATATATATTTTATATTAACAAAAGTTTTATGTGAGCTCATTTTCGTGATCCTATTTAATTACTATATTTATTTAATGTATTTTTGAGTTGTTAGAATTCCACATCTAAAATTAGAAAAAGTCTAAAGTAATACATAAATGATAGATTAATCCATTTATTGGCAATTTATATTGAATTGAATGCATATGAACATTAATATGACAATACATAAAACATTTTTTCTTTTTCTTTGATAAAGTGACAATACATAAAACATAAACTAGTTGAAAATAGTTTCTCATAATTTGATTTCGATTCTATATAAAGTTTCTTAAAAAGAAAATCCAAACAAACTGAAATTTCAGTTTAATTAGGTATCTCGAAGTTGTTACATACAAAAAAAAAAAAGTTACATACAATACAAGTAAGTATATATCGTCATGTAGGTATCATGTGGCACGTTTCATGGATAGCGAATACATGAACAAAACACGTGTTCTCTATATGTGCCAAGCGTCGTATATAAACAACGGATGAATATAAAACACTTGTGGCCATTTAATTAAAGATATATTAATTTTACCAAANAAAAAATAAATATATTTTAAAAAAAAAAAAAAAAAAAAAAAAAAAATTAAAGATATATTATAATGTTTTATACTTATAAATTGATTGTAGTGGAACGTTTAGTATTCAATTTATTACCTGAAGATTTCTTAGATACCTTAAATTAAAAGTGTGCTATACTTTAGTACATTTTATTGAACAACTTTTTTGCTTCATTGACCGACTTTGTGGGATTAATGTCTTCGTCTTCTGAACTTTAATTTAATCTAAAAAAATCTCGAAATACAATTTTTCTTACAAAAGAAATTCAAATGATTTTTTTTTTTAAAAAAGAATACTTCAAATGATCTTCTTTAAACATTTTTTAAAAATTGTACGTTAAAGAAACAAATATGTACAAACTTTTGTAGCGTCGATGGTGCCATTATTAGTTGGTGTTTTGAAAGAGGAATTAGATGAGATCAAATGGTTTAGAGAAAAAGAATTACCGAGACTTGCTCTTCATCGAGCTATGATTCGAATCTTTGATGCAAATATATCCACTGAAGCTCTAATTTGGCCTTTAAACCGATGTTCCTCAATATCCAAGGAGTTGGCAAACCAGGACTCATTTTCTTTCTCCTCCATACCTCGATTGTTTGCAATAATTATATTTGTTGGATTAAAATCTGTTTCCAGTCACGAAGAAAGAAATATAGAGAAACGATCTGTTACAAAAAAAAAATAGAGAAACGATAAACCAGAGATAGAGAAAACGCTTAAAATATTTAGGCGAAACAGAAAGTGCAGAAAAAATACGAACAAATAAGACAATATAGTGAGCAAAATTTTGAAAACTTAAAAGATATATAAATTTATTATTTTCTGACTTATAAAAATATTACTCTATAAATAGAATTGCTGCATGTGTTAAAAACGTGTCAATAGAAGTGAAAAATAGTAAAGAGAATGGTTCTATAAAAGAGTAATATTGGTATACATGGTCTCAGAACCACGTAGTTTCCGGAATGTACAGAGAGACTTACAGCAGTACCTAAGATGAAATTCCAATTAACCACTAAACACGAAATTTATGGTATAACCAAATGTTCAAATGCATTATAAATTTTAAGAAATAACAATCGCAAGTCGCAATAATGGTTTTAAAAGCAGATTAAAGGATGATAAAATCAACTTTAGGGTTTTGGCTTTGGGAGAAAAAAGTGGTGTAGTGAGTGCCATAACGTCGACTTGCACCAAAATTAAAAAGAAGCTTCCGTGCATCAAACTTCTCTCTGACTCTGATATATATTGCCACGTGGTTCGCCTGCTTTTCCACGTGGATAAATCTACGTCATTTCCTAATATTTTCTATTCAGAGCATGGCAACCAAATATATTTTTTGTTCGAAATAAGTTTTTCCTGAATTTTTAAATAAATTGATACGTTAATGTTGTTTTACGTGGTCCAATATTGCTGACCACAAATACAAAAGTGAAGATATGATTCATGGTCCAGTAGTTTATTTTACCATTATAATAATGTAACAATTAATTGATTTATAAATTTTACAAAATTTTAAAATTTCAAAGTTTATTTACATATATGAAAAATTGGTTTTGTTTCTGGTTTGGTAATTTAGATTATTTAGATCGCACACTCTTATTACATACTAACATCCATCTATTCATATAAGTTGAATGACATTTTAAATTAATAAATATGAAATGTAGAAAGGTTTGTATAACTAAAATTTTATAGCAACATTATGCATTTATGCTGATAATTAAAAGGTTGCATTGTTGAGAACCTGAGAGTAGCACGTGCTTACGTTTGCCGAACACGTGACTTGCAAAAGCTACTGAACATCCATTCGTGTGTAAAGTAAATATGAGAATATATGAACATTCCAGTGTCCATGTGAAAATATTTATCACTGTAGTTTGTAGACAACATGATTACCAACTACCAGACAAATAATGATGAAGTTATGATGTAGATGTTGACAAATACTACTCC
>OVAQ01001097.1:2409-21082 GCA_900406345.1 Erysimum cheiri | reverse complement strand
GGTTAGTGTACTAATGTTTTTGTAGATGCGAGGATGTAGAGCCGTTTGATATGACTATTGTGTTATAATACAAGTTTTGATCAAAATGTGATATTTTCATATGATACTACACGTTTTGATAAGATACATATAGTAAAATAATCAACAAATAAAGAGGAAAATTCCATTAGAAGTTATAAAAAAAAGAGGAAAATTTCATTAAGTAATTTATAAATATTTTTAAAAATATCTAATTTTGTTTTTTATACGAGTTATAAAATTTTTAGTTATAAATCGGCATACGCGGGTTCTAAATTTTTTTTTATACGGATTATAATTTAATTTTAAACCCGCGTATTTGCGGGTCCTAATCTAGTAAAGTATAAACCATAGGTGGATTGTCATGGAGTCGTATATGAGAAAGTATATACGAATACGTCAAACACATACAGTGCACATAATCTAATAATCAATTATTTAATTCCTTGATTATCAGCTTTTGTCTTCCTATAAAGTTAATAAATTGAAAATCAGGTATATAAGACAATGATTCTGTGCAGTGCTAGGGGCTGTCATTGGGTCTTAAAAATAATTATCCCACCCAACACAAGTGTTATAGTTCTAATCAATGTAGTCGTTTACTCATTTATGTTAGAAATATTATACTATTTTTTATTGCATTTAAATAATGAAAATTTGGTATAGCTGAGGACAAATGAAACTTTAACTACTAAATCGAATCAGAAAATAAGATATGGTAGGTAGGTTTATTAGTATAGGTCATCTAAGGCATGCAAATTTTAGAATCTATAATTTTTTTTACTTAATATGGTGTTATTGAGGTTTGGAATAACCGAAATTGAGAGCGCATTGTTCTTTGTTGTTACATATTATACCGTCATTTTGTTGTTTATAACACCAAATTAAATACATATTGTTCACATACTTGCTCACTAATCGTATTGATCTATAATTATTAAATTAACTGCCATGCTTTTTATAAAATTTTATTAAATGACATTGAAAATACTAATTATGAAATTTGTTCATATGATAGGCTATTCACAGTCCTGGCTATTCATAATAATGAATTTAATTATTAGGGACTAAAATATAGTAATTGGAAAGAACAACTATCATTAATTCCTCATACATGTAGAAAAGCATAATGATAAAACAGAAGTGTATGTTTCCAATTATGCATTGTAGATATTTCAATGAGTAAACCCTAGATAAACACGATCGAGCATGTGAAGGAATAATTTGCTCTAGGTTTCTTTTATTTAAAGGAAATGATGAACAAGACTATATAGGTACCAATCCATTATTTTCTTTTTTCATCATTAATCAGCACCATCATATAAATTTGATTCGTTAAAAGACTTACACGTTTATCTTCGTAGCAATTCAATATAAAATAATTACAAAAAATCAAATGTTTTGTTAGGACATTTTGGACCACAATGCATATACAACAACGATGGGTTCAAATATCGACGAACGTAAAGAAAGATTATTTTGAGAGAGTACATGGAAACATACATTTTTTTTTTTTTTTAATTATACACAGTTTTTTTTCCAAAAGCTTCCTAGGTCCAAATGACTAATCTGTATCGCCGGCAATGTCTAAATATTAATTCCCCGGTGACCAAGACTCGAACCCGAGTCCGTATTGGGACTTATCTCCCTCAAATACCACTGGGACACGAGTGCTTGGTTGAAACATGCATATTAGAGAGTTATAATTTCTGAAAAAACAAACAGAGAGAGTTATAATTAAGAGAATACGAACATTGATGTAGAGATAACAAGGAAGGGAGGCTATCACACGGCGCCGACACGAGACCGGAGCCGGCGACAGCCGCCTAACACAGATGAGTCGGCGAAACCCTAGATCTAGTTTAGAGAGAAGGGAGAGAGGAGAGTACTTCCTTTGTTTTTTGCTGGTCTTGGCAGGTTCGTTGAGGCGTCAGGAGTGAGACGGGTCACTTGGTCCGACGGCGGCGACTCCTCCTCCATCGATGCAGAATGGGTCTCGTCTTTTGGTGTTGCGAGGGAGACGTTTCAGCTGAGGCTGGTTTGAAGACGCCGAATTTTCTCACGGAGACTCCCCTCTCGGTTCATCTCACCGAGAGCGATGGTCTAACTGCGTCGGAAGTCGGCGGAGGCCCGTGGCTACTGCTCGTTCAGTCCCGGTGTTATAGATCTGAGAGAGCCGGCAGAGATCTCACCGTCGCCTTGCGGTTTGGGACCGGACGGAGACAGATCTGCCTCTAGCAGATCGGAGATCGCCGGATTTGGAGAAAACAGGGTCATATCTGATGGTGCTGAGTCGCTTGGTGAGGACTCGGCATCTGAGAGCCGGCTTGTCGGGAACAGAGCTCGTCGGGAGGCTTGTAGCGGGTCAGTGAACCGTCGGAAAGGGATCGAAACCGGAATCCGGTTGCTTCCGGCGACGGTGCCGACTACGGTGGTTTCGCAGCAAAGCCGTGAGCCTTGCAACCGCCGACACTAGTGTCTCTGTTCATTGCTCGCCGGTTTCGCGAGGGTCCTAGCTGTTTTTTCCGTCACCGAAATTTTTTCCGATATGCTCCTTTTGTAACTGATGCATCAATTGTAACTGGGCCAAGGCCCACCCCTCGTTTTGAGGGAGGCCCATTTCCCTTTTATTAATATAAGCCCAAGTTAAAAAAAAATAACAAGGAAGTGTTATGAACTAGTAGTTCAACAAGAACTCATTATTCAGAACTAGTGTGTTGATTTCTCGACAAACGTAATAGTACTAACTGGAGTACTGAATTATCATGATTTGGTTTTAAAACATTCATTATAATGTCATATCGTATTAATGTGCTGAATTTAATATGCTAAGAAGAATCTCGCGAGTAGGGCAATCAGAAAGTGACACGTGTCAATAATAAGACGATCCACGTAGATCAATTCAAACCACAAACTCAAAGAGTGTATTGTTTGCCTTCCCTCCATTTTTTCGAAGACATCTCGCGCGTCGCTTGAGCATCCCCTGCGCAAGTTATCATCCTCCGCTGCGTCATAAACGGCGCATATTAGTGAAATCCGAAAAATCCGTCTCCTCCTTCGTATGGCGTCGGCAATCTCAGTTCAAACGGGTCGGATCCGGGTCCTAAAGAAAGGCTTATGGCAACCGTCGGATCAAACGGTGGGTCCCGTCGTTTACTGGATGTTCAGAGATCAACGGTTGAGAGATAACTGGGCGTTGATTCACGCCGTTGATCTGGCAAACAGAACCAACGCTCCGGTGGCCGTCGTGTTCAATCTGTTCGATCAGTTTATGGGCGCAAAAGCGAGGCAATTAGGGTTTATGTTAAAGGGATTGCGTCAGCTTCACCGCCAAATCGATTCTCTTCAAATTCCCTTCTTTCTGTTACAGGTGAGTCCAGAGCTCGATCTCACACCAAACCCATTTATAATTAGAGGAATCACGGAGGAAAAGTTAGGATTTTTACTTTCTTGTTATATATATGGAAATGAAATGGTAGGGTTATTGAAATTTAGCTATTTAGCTGTAAAGTTATGTTCTTTTCTTATCTCGAGATGAACTTTGTGGTGTAACGATTCAGGGAGATGCAAAGGAGACAATCCCTAATTTTATAGCAGAATGCGGAGCTTCACATCTGGTTACTGATTTTTCGCCTTTACGGGAAATCCGGAGTTGTAAAGATGAGGTTGTTAAGAGAACGAGTGATTCATTAGCAATACATGAAGTTGATGCACACAATGTAGTTCCAATGTGGGCTGCGTCGGGTAAACTGGAGTACAGTGCTAGAACTTTACGGGGTAAGATCAACAAATTGCTACCTGATTACCTCATTGAGTTTCCTCAACTTGAACCGCCGAAGAAGAAGTGGACCGGGATGATGGATGAAATGGTTGATTGGGATAGCCTCATAGATAAAGTTGTAAGGTTAGGTGCTGCTACATCTATTTAATAATGCCTGATTACTTATGCTTCTTTGGGATTTGAGTTCCATGGTGATTATGATATGTGGATAGGGAGGGTGCAGAAGTTCCTGAAATTGAATGGTGTGTGCCGGGAGAAGATGCGGGGATGGAAGTATTGATGGGGAATAAAGATGGATTTTTGACGAAAAGGTTGAAGAATTATTCAGCGGACCGGAATAATCCTGTAAAGCCGAAAGCACTCTCTGGTCTCTCTCCTTATCTACATTTTGGGCAGATCTCAGCTCAGCGATGTGCCTTAGAGGCGCGTAAAGTCCGGAATACTTCCCCTCAGGTTCATAAGCCAATCATACTTTTGAATGTATATACTTGGGTAGTTTTCTCTGTTTGTTACCTCTTGTTCACACTCTTAGTTTGGTATTTGCATTGTTTTTTCCATTAAAGGCGGTCGACACATTCTTGGAAGAATTGATTGTGCGAAGAGAACTCTCAGACAATTTTTGCTACTATCAACCTCATTATGATTCTTTGAATGGAGCTTGGGAGTGGGCACGCAAGTCATTAATAGATCATGCTTCAGATAAGAGAGAACACATTTACTCGTAATGTTTCAGGCTTTCAGCCGTTTACACCTTAATTCTTTTGGAAAGAAAATCTTTCAATCTTCTAAAGGGTGAAAAAATTGTAGGTTGGAGCAGTTAGAAAAGGGACAGACAGCAGATCCTGTAAGCCACTAATCTCTCCTTGCATATCATCACCTCCATTTGTCTGTAGCTTTGATTTTCATCTGCAATTTAAGCTTTATCGTTGGGGTTGTTGAATCTTGGCAGTTATGGAATGCTTCACAGTTAGAGATGGTTTATCAAGGGAAAATGCACGGTTTCATGAGGCAAGTAAAACCATATATCTAGGTTTTGACGGTGCTTTTAAAACCTGTGTAATAACAATGGTAAAAATTGACATTGATCAACATTACTTGCAGAATGTATTGGGCAAAGAAGATACTAGAATGGACTAAAGGACCTGAAGAGGCTCTCTCAATATCCATCTATCTAAATAACAAGGTTTACTTTCAGCTTATTTCATCTTAAGTCGCCGACCCTTTTCTTCTTGGTTCTTAAAGTTTTTGATATGTTGATGTAGTATGAGATTGATGGTCGTGATCCGAGTGGATATGTTGGGTGTATGTGGTCTATATGCGGCGTTCATGATCAGGTTCTTTCATTTCTTCTTGCTGTGATAGTAGAATAGATTGGAGAATATTGTGCGTGTGACTGAAGCTGATTTATCGAGTTGTGCATTGACGTTTTAGGGATGGAAAGAGAGGCCGGTTTTTGGGAAGATACGGTACATGAACTATGCTGGTTGCAAACGGAAATTCAATGTAGACAGCTATATCTCTTATGTCAAGAGTTTGGTGTCAGTAACAAAGAAGAAGAGGAAAGCTGAAGAACAGCTCACCAGAGACTCTATTGCTCCCAAGATAGATAGTGTTTAAGTAAACTTCAAACTTCAGACTTGTTGTTAGACTATTTTGCTCTGTGTTGGGCATTTTTATATTTAACTGATTATTTTAATTCAAAAAATCGAATTGAATGTGTCAAAAAAGAGGAGAAGATTCTGAAAAAGCATGGAATGATTTAGGTAACTTTTACACAATCGAATTTAACAAGACAGTAGCGAAAGATCTAGAAGTCAACTTTATGAGCTGCTTTACATATTTAACCGACAAACAATAAGGGTACACTTACAGTCATGATCTCATAATCTGATGAAAATTTTCCATGTTTTTACTTTGTTACAAATTAGAATGGAAAATTAGAGAACAAAGACAAGGATTTGATTTGAAATCTGGAACCTCATATTTGGAGATCGTCTATAGATAACTCATTGGCAGTCAGAAGCTTCAATTTCTGTGGGACACAAAGAAGAAAGGAGAAGATTACTTTTATTGAGATCCAAAGTTTGCTTAATCTCGGAATGTGAAGTATGCGTTTGGCTTACCGTTATGAACTGTGGAGGATCGTCGAGGCTTGTGGACCCGAGAATTACTTCTCTTTTGAGTTTCGTGGTTAGTTTGTGGCATACTTTTAACTGAAAGTCAAGATTACAGTAGTAAGTGATCAGCATATATCATGATTCTATGATTTGGTTTTAATTTCAACAATGAAAGCCTTTTCCATAGCTTCTTACCTCTGATCTTGTTGCTCCACCAACGATAAACACAAATATTCGCTGTCCCATCTTCTTGAAATCGCTTGACGCATGTCTCAGCACCGAATCACTGCAAGAAGGAAAAACAATTAAAGACAAAGAAGTTTATTTTTCCGTGTTTCAAAATGATGTGAGCAAGAAACGTATTCCACAAATGAAGAATGCAATGTTTTAGCTGACAAACAACCCAACTTATGTTTAGGTTTTATTCATGTTAGATTGATCCTCGGTTCTTTGTTGGATTGTTTAAAAACAGTTTACCTTGAATATCCGTCATCTGAACCTCGAGGTTTAGCCCATGTTGGCGTGCGTCTTGATCTCATGGACTGAGCAGCTTGACCTTGACTACTTGATGATGATGATGATGATGAAAGTGCCGTTGATCCATGGAAACTCGGGCTTGGGTCGTTCATACATGGGAAATCCTCTTTTGGCAATTCTCCTTTGCTAAGTTTCTCGATGAGTTCCTGGCAAATTCCAGATATGAATAAACAGTCAACACATGAAACATGTATGATGTTAAAAATAAAAAATTAGTGTCCTATACAAATTTCTAGGAAAAATCAACAAAGCCAATTGCGATAGGTACCTCAATCATGGGGTAAAAACGAGATAACTGCCATGCTGCTTCCTCTTGGCGCTCTTTCCTGACAGCTCGTTTTTTCTGCAGCCATTATTAACAGGGAATGTTAAGAAGATATACATATTTTAATATATAGATAAAAATTCGGACTGAAGATGTTACCTTGTGGAGATCAAACTTTAAAGAGAAACCTCCCGGGGCATTTTTTTTAGCATCTACGGCTGAGCCAAGTAATCTCATATTATTTACAGCGGTCATGTCATCAGATGGGAGCTTAGCCAACTAGATAAAAAAGCAAAAAAGCCTTAGTAGAATGAAATAGAACCAAAAAAAGATCCGCAGATATTAAACCCCAACTACCTTCATTAGATTTTGACCCTTTTCACCTTCAAACTTTTCAGGGTAAATTGTTGCGAGGATCATCAACAGGCGTAACTTACCTTCACGGCTTGCCTCCTGCGCAGTAGCTCGAAAATATATAAAGCTCAACAGCTGAATGTCTCATGAAATTTACCGTAAATCAACCACTATTAACTAGAATGCAAACCTCTTGAGTACTCAAATATTTAATCACATCCTTCATCCCAGCATCACCAAAAACAAGGTCTTGTTCAAGTTGTCCAATCTCCCGAAGTCCCTGCTCTCTGATAAGGTCGTTGATTTTTCTAGCAATCTGCAACGATAAGAAACAGTTCTATGAATTCGAAGCTCAGAGAAAAAGCCAAAGAAGCAATAACTCTGGACATCTGCAGACACTAAATCCTGTGAAATGTTAATCAAATGATGCATATTAATAGCCTAACTGTGTATGGCACCACTTAAAGTTGAAAGTTATAAAATTTAAGGAAACAGACTATAGAGGCATATCACATTTGAAGTGGAGGTGGACAGCAACAAGAAAGACAAGGAGGGGTTTGCACATAACTATGAAAGTACCTCGACATGGAGAGAGAGCTTGTCAATTTGTTCACTGTACTGTGGCAATGCTTGAACCATCTTCTGCAAATCCCTTGTAGAAAGCTCACCTCCATCTCTAAAATAAGAGACAAAGAAAATTGATAAAAAGGAGAGAATAAATTGAAAGTAATTCTCCAATCATATAAAGTATACTGCGTACAATGCAGAGTTATGTCAGAGTATAATCAAACTGAATGACGGGAGGGCAGAATCCAGCAGTAAAATATGGTCCCACCACTTCCGCGGAAGTATAATATATGCTCTTACTACTGAAGTAAAAGTAATACCCACCTCTTACCATGCTGCAGCTGAGCAGCTTTGTTTTTTGATAAGAAATTGGTCATCTTGTCATGCAATCTTTCACTAGCCTGATGAAAAATACAGGTCAAGAGGATGCACTTTCTTTTTCCATTATCAAATAGAAATAAAGACCTAGGCAGACTCACATCTGCTATATGTGCATGTCGAAGCTCTAGCCAAATAGGATCATGTTCCTCCAAGAGCACATCTTTCTTCTCAGGCTGTCCGCCGGATTTGCTTGGAATCTAAAACTAAAAGATCATCACATGGAGTATCGAGGAAGAGAGCCACCACAAAATCACAATACCTTATACGGCAAAGAGTTGAACTTACCACATGTACATATTTGTTCCCTTCCATGTTCAATAAATCATGGCACATAGCATCATAAGTCCACTCATGTATAACAGGGGCAATCTAGACATTCAAAACAAGCACAAGCTACTAATCATATAACACATGCAGATGAGGAAGCATGAGCTCATAAAACAAATGAAAGACCCCCTCAAATCCAAAAAATAAGTCAAATAACCTGGTCTATGGATCTGTCGAGGATGAGCAGCTCGCACGTTTCAGTCTGAGGGAAATTTTCAATTGATTGTTTGTGTTTTGCAAGACAATTCCAGATTCCAGCTGCAAGCTTTGTGGGAATTAAATCACGCAAAGTTGTCATTGTCGATGCATCAAGTGACTTTGCAGCTCGGTATCGTACTGCTGGAAATTCCTGTAATGTCCAAAATGATTCAGAAGACTTATCCGCAGATAATAGTCATTAATCGTGAAAATAATGATTGGTACCCGTAGTGAAGCAAAGACTGTGGCAATTCGAGAAGCCATCACATTCAAGCACGCATCGCCTTTTCGAGAAGTTTCCTCGTCACCGAAAAGATCCTCTAAAGCCCTCTCATGATCAGTGATGAAACCCTGTACAAGTTGTCGTTAATAAATGTCTCTTGCGACCCTCTTTCACACCATAAAACGTAGACTAACGACATGATGCTTACAGATGAAACTGCATTTTAGACCATATGATGGAGAACAATATAAACTTGTCTAAAATGCACGAGCACGAGAATTTCAGAACAATCATACCTGGCTATCTATGGCAAAAAACTCCAAATTCATCTGCAAAATGAAATCAAATAACAAATTATCGATATGGATGCTATCACAGTTCTATAATACATATATCTTATAGTAATTAAATTGAATAGCAGCAATGAGTGAACACTAGAAAGTATGGATTTTTGCAATATACACCTCTCTCAATGCTCCAATCCGAGGTAATACACTCGAATCTTTCTTGATGTGACCAACCAGCTCCTTGGAAACCGGTGAACTGAAGAAAACAAATGCCCTTCACAGATGCAGAGGAATAAAAAAGAAAATCAGTGTTTAAAGAGGTTGTCTTAGGTTAGATCCGATAACTAAGAGGGAATCATTTTCTTACTTCTTGTACAAGGGTGATTTTCCAGACATGTCCGACAAGAACATGATGACACTGATGAAACATAATCACACATTAATACAAGAGTAAATAACAAATGTCACACATTTTGGAAAGCGGCAAGGGAACATCAAAGATAAATTACTTCTCTTTAGTTGGCTGGATGAAGTATATCGCATCCATTGAAGGTAAGGGTTGTCTTCGTCTAAATATGTCTTCAACCACTACAGAGAAATGATAGCTTACGCCAATTAAGTTTTTCTCAAATAAAGTATCATATCTAACCAGAATTTTACAAAAATACTTCATTCTCACATGAAACTCCTTCTTGTGTGATATCAGCCATTTTGCAGGCGTACGACATTATCTTGACAGTAAGTTTGTCCATGATTAGTACCTAAATTGCGAAAAAAGGAATCAAACTTAGCAGAAAGATAGGTATCAACCTTAAAGCGAAAAAACACACTGTCTAGCCAAGTACACTAAAACATACCTTCCAGGTGGATTTTGAGCTCCCTGTCTTCGCAGATCTAAGCATCTCATACAAGAGTCCTGGGAAATAACAAAATGTAGAAAGATCAGATAAACTACCAATACAAAAACCTCCACAAAAACCTGGAAGAAATCTAAAGAGCCTTCAGAGAAACGTGCAGTGGCAGCAGGCCAACTCATGAACTACACAGGCCAACTCATGGACTACACACCCTGTAAATCTACAATGTGACTACAATCGAAATCCACGAACCTCTTCTCAAAGCTTGTTCTCAACCATTAAACAAAGGACCATGTCTGACTTTATAATCACCACTACATGCTTTCATTATGGCCATCACAAACATATAACAATTTCATTTCCTAAGTGTCTGATAAGCAGCATTTGGTCAAATGTATCAACATTTTTTAGCTCTAGTAACTTCCCACCTCAAACAACCATGAAAGGTCAATTCTAATACCAATTCATAAACCTCATCTTAAATCTTAATTCTTATCATGTAAACCCAAAACTGTCTCAATGAAATTCCGCAACAAGTCTTAGTCATTGAATTCGCAAATTTCTCCTCGGGTAAACTAATTAAAACCGCAGAAACCTACACATTATCGATCTCACGACCGTAGTACCGAGAATCAAATTGAAAAAACACAACTAAAATGGCTGCTCCGAAGAACCCGGAATCGAAAATAGATCACGAGAATCCAGAAAAACGACAAGTCAATTTGAATCAACGAGAGTCAAAACAGATAAATCAAATTAAAAAAAAGGAGACAGATAGAGAGAACTCACGTTCACGCGTAATCTGCCGGAAATTCTTGTAGTCGCCAGCCTGCGACGACGAATCGGAGTCAGAGTACGACATAGCTGCGATCTAACAATTTCGGACTTCTTAAATCTCCAGTCAAAATCTCCGATCGACGGATCGAGCAAGAGATTGACCGGAGACAAAGAGAGATGAAGATCGCGAACTAATCAATAAAAGTAGAGAACGACGAATGACGAGACGAAGACCGATGAAGAAAGCTCTTCTTCTTTTTTTTTTTCGGTTGTTCCGCTCCAACGCCTTTTAATTAAATTAAAATTATTTAACTAAATTATCTCTCTCGAGAAACCCGCGGTGAAGACCGTGTTGACCCGAACCGGTGGTTTGAAACGGTAAATCAAATTTCGAACCTTCCTTCGGTGTGGACTTGGTCTCCCAGGATATACGTATAGACAGACAAGTTAAGCTCATTTGTTTGTTGAAAAACTTTCCAAGTACCAAGAAATATTTGAATACAAGACTGATTCTAGGATCAGTTATTCATATATTCCCAACATGTGAAAAAACAAAAAGAAAGTGTGAAAATTTGAATAATTTATTGTCGAACACCGAATTACATATTTGATATTTCTGTTGAGTAAGATTGGAACTTTTCTTGACTTGGAAGAATTTGAGGATCAAGTGTGAGATTCTTTAATGTATGTCGAGTGTCGATCTACGATGAGACGAATGAGATTATCTTCTACAATAGATTCAGGCTTATCGCAATCACGTCTCACGGCAACATTACCGCTACTTGAAACAACCACAACCTCCTCCTTGCGCGTTGATAGCTCATTGGCTACAACTGCGTGCACTTTGTATTTTCGTAGAGCCTTTGAAGCCTTCTCCATCAAAATCTTCGAGTCTGTCTCAAGCTGGATACATAATTCCGTATAAGTTATTGAATTTGGGAGAATTAATACAAGAGATGATGGAGACTGACCTTGAATGATATGCAGAAAGCCTTTGGAGCCCAACTTGATCTCAAGATTGAAAGCATTTTAGGGACTTGAGCTAGTCTTATGTCCAAAGGACCAGATCCTGATTCTATCTTGTGCTCTGTCTGGTTTCACCAAATATAGATAAACACATTTTTCAGACACAAGAATTGTGTAGCCATCAATGGTCATAGGGACATGAGACTCTTACCACGCTGTTCCATGGTACATAAAAGTCAGATACAGCAGCAGCAAGATAAAACATTGAACATGGACCGAGATCTTTCAGTGCCGTTCCAATCAACCGCAACATCTGTTTGTATCCAAAAATTAACCAGAGTAATATTACTATATTAGTTGCAGCTCTGTTGAATTCTCACAAGCACTGATAAAATTCCATTGGTTTCTTGGGCAGTTAAGATTACATTATATGCGTCTATAAAACAACAAAAGATAACTAAAGTAGCATGTAAGATTCAAGAACCTGGAGATATTCATATATGGTTGAGAATGGGAGTTTTAGTAAGCGACCTTCTGCTACTGCCTGCAATGTTAATTTGTAAAGTTGATACACAAAAGATTCGAAACAAGAAACCGAAAAAAACACACAAAGTGATCAGCTTTTTGTAAAACAAACACATACAGCTTGCTGGTCCATAACAGCCATCTTCACAGCTTCCGAATGTGACGCATGAACTAAAGATAAAGTAAAGAGAGATGAAAAAGGGCACATAAAACCGAGCATCACATTTGAAAATATACAGATTAATGAAGAGGTTTGTGATGAAAAACCTCGAATGTTTTTAGCATCTGGAAACTCAAAACATTCAAGAAATGGATCATCAGGAAGATACCGGCAATATGGTTGGCAAGTTCCCCTAAAGATTCATATATAAAACCGATATAATAAGCATCATTTCACTTAATCTTTCAACTTCACACAATTGAGAAACACAAAACAAAATAAAAAATGTTACCTCCTATACAGAAATATCACAGCATATCCAGCCTTGACGAAGTTCCTTTACAACACAAATCAAAATCAATTTTGTAATCAAGACACTTTAAACGATTTTTATAGAGAGTAATGGAGAAAAAAAATTAAAACTAAAACTTACTCAGTAGACGCAGCACCTCTATTTCCAGAGCTGAAATTATCGATATACCTTACGCATCGTTGCTCCAATGGAACTGTAGTTCCACCTGAAGTCACACATACAATCCTCCTCCCTCCTGAAATTATGAAAAGTGTAAAACAATCTAAATCACCGAGAAATCAAAAGGTCACACATATATATAACTCTGATCTCACCTTGCCACGAAGAATTCAGAATGAACTGATTAAGCTTCGCTACGATCTCCTCCTTGTTCTTCAGAGGTGGAGACGATTCGAAAAAGGAACTGATTTCATCTTCCCCAAACTCAGAGATCGAACTCATTTCAATCCTTTACGCAAACAGAATTTACTGAATCAGACGCGGAAAATCAATCGAAGGAGAAGGCGTTTGAGAGCGTTGATGAACAAAAAAAGGTTGGGCTTTTGATAATCAAATTGTACATATTGGGCCTTTAAAACGGCCCATATTGTTATTATAGCCCCACCATTTCAAACCTCCCACACTAACCAAACCGTTTTCACTTTTCACCAACTACACTAATAAAAGATTATGATTGTAAATATAAATATGTACACATGTATATGATCTACGTAACGACAGCCATTAGATGTCACAATGACCAAAATGTAATCAAATCCAAGAAGACGAAACCAACGAGAAAACGCCAATATTTTACTTTAGACTCTTTCATGAATCATTTTGACAACAACAACAACAACAACAACAACAAGAAATCTTCATATGTACCAATTAATTCTTAAAATATTTACTTGCAAAAGTCATTAAAACAAATAGTTTTAAAATATTCACTTGCAAACGCCATTGATTTTTTTTTAATTACAACCTCACAAGACAAAACAAAAACCCACCAATTTTATAACTCCTTGATCAACGTAATTAAACTCCTAATGGGCTACAAATGCTTATTAAACTCTTCTCGCTTTTATTACAATCTTTGACCGTACGGTCTTCTACTTCTTCCTCGTCGCTGCCACAATGCTTGCAAACCACCTTGCACTTAACCACACTCCCATAGACATAAAACCCGGGCTGAACCATAGCTCGAACCATACTCTTAAACCGGTCCCCACCAGTTTCCTCCATGTAAATAGGATCAAACCGGTCATCTTTCTCCACGCGGAAGATTTGCAGACCAGGGTTCACCGAATTAGCCAAGAGATGAACCAACCAAACACTCTTCGACGCACCAAAGAAAGCCTGCCAAAAGAAAAAGAAACCGGTTCATTCCAATTAGTTTTGAAATAAACCAAATAAATCTTTATAAACCGTTCAGTTTAACGCTTGGTTACCTGTAAAAGCGGTTCAGGCCAGGCTCGGTTCCAGCAAAGCATCGAAACGACGTCGCTCATTTTCCGGTCACAGAATCGGCTAAACTCTTCCGAGAAATGCTTCGTTCCTCTGCTCAACACCTCATCCCACGTGAGCTCCATCAAAACATTGAACGAAGCGTAATTGGATTCACAACGATCAATCGGGTTCAAAATCCGGGTCGACCCGTTTTTCTGAAACCCGGAAGCTTCGAAATCCTCGAAGAAGGCTCTGCTCAGAATCGCTTCGAGGTAAAAGATCAAGCTTTTAGGGTTCTTCGCGAAAGAGTTGATCTTTACATCGAAAGGTTGAAGAAGAAGAGAGAGTCTCTCGTAGACTTTCCCACCGACGGTTCGTAGCTGCGACGCGAGAGATCTGCTCAGAGCTCTGATCGAAGATCGAGATTCCGATACAGAGACAAGAAACTGCTGAATGATCCTGTCGTTGAATCCATCTTTTCGAGTCTGAGTACTCTGTTTCTTGTTGCTGCACTCGTCAAGGCCCGATTTGAGATTGTGACAGTAAATCTCGAGTTTATTGAGTTTCTTCTCGAGCTCTGCCATGGATGATTTCAACCTAGAAGCTTCAATCACCGCGTCTTCTTTCTTCTTCGTGGCTTGAATCAGTTTATGAGAAAGCTCCGCCACAGCTAACCGCCACTGCTCTTCTCTTGAAGCGTCGGCGGCGGAGGAGGAAGAAGAGCGCGGAGGAAGCGCCGCCGTCGCAGAGGAGGGTTTGGGGCTTCTCCGGGTGAGTGATTGGAAGATCGATTTGATAATTAGATTGGGGCTAGAGATGAAAGAAGGGTTGTTGTGGCTTTCGAGAGGTACGACTGAGAATTTGTCTCGGTGAGAGTGGTGAGGCCGACACTTGTTGCAGGAGACGGCGCCACCGTCGTCTTCATCGTCGTCATGCCGTTTTCTGTTTGAGGGTTTTCCGTTTCCGTTGTGGTGTAGAGGCGTTAAAGTGTGTTGGTGGTTGTTGCGGCGGTGGTTTGGGGTGGCGGAAGAACCACCGTCGCTGCTTGGGGTTGCTCTGTTTTTGTATCTTTCTTCGTGGAGGTCGTCTTCTTCGCATTCTAGAATCTGAAATAACAGAGAGAAACAAATTTTAAGAAATGAAAATGAAAATAATGCCAAATTGAGTGAAAAAACAAAAAATTTGGATTTGTAAGAATCTTCAAATGACACGAATATAAGATTCTAATGGAATCATTGAGATCAAAGGAAGAAACTTTAAACGAAAAAGGAAAACAGGACTTGCTTCTTTCACACTTTTTGTTCATAATCTCGAGAAAATGATTGTGGGTTTAAGGAGTAACACGGAAGAACAAGAATCAATTCTACGATTTTGGAAAGAAAAAAAAAAAGACAGTTTTTTTTTTGGTCACAGAGCAAGACGAAACAAAACAAAATTGAGGTCTGTGTGGTCTTCATCCATGGTGGATAAATTCTTGCGCTTTTTCCAGGGAAACAAAGAAGAAAGACTTGAGTGTGACTTACAGGAGTGAAGTGAAGGGATTGGTGAAGAGATGGAACAGGAGATTTGGAAGGAGAAGATGAAGACGAAGGAGCCATCTTTTTTGTTTTTTTTTCCCTTGCTCTCTTTTTTCGTTTGCTTTAATATATCACTTTTATTTTATATATACACTATATCAATGATAGTATAAGTTATTATCAAGTCAATTTGTAAAAGAAATAAAAGAGGTACTAGAATAATGATGATTATTTTTCTTTTGGTTTTTTGCCAGTAAGTTTATGGTCAAATATTAAAATTTGTTTCCATCTTAAGCTCAAAACCAAAATGAACACTATGCTCTAATAGACATGTTTTGTTGTAGTCGTTCTAATACACGTTTATCGTTTCATATAATACCATACGAAAAATTATTATCTCTTTCTACATACATTTGAATCACATATTATTGTTCCCAAAAAAAAGGAAAACCCTTTTATTCAACACTGTATACCTTAGATCTTGTTTCCTAACCAAGTTTCAATTCAATCAATTTTTTTTGCAGTGTAGCAAAATTGCTTGTGATTTTTAAAAGGGTTAGTGTCAGCTTCCCAAATATTGTTTAAGTCATAGTAATGTTCTAAAAATTTTAAATAACATATATACAATAAAAATTTATAGAAAAATAAAAGAGACAAGACCTCTTTTTCATTTTAATATATATTTCGTATAAAAATTTTGATAGATTTTTTTTTATCTTTGACCACAGGATCTTCAGATCGCCATAAAAACTAAGATGTCGGAGAAACTCGCGCAGAGCTGGTAAGAAGAGATCGGTGCTATGACACCGAGGGATCATACAGTTTTCGAAATCCCATAAACCAAGAGCTTCATCTGGCTTCCAAGATCCGAGATCTCCATCGTTCTTCTTCATCTTCTTCACTACTATCTTTTAACAAGATACTTATGTTTTCACAAAAAAACTTACCTTGCAAACATCTATCCATTAGTTATAGATAATTGAAATATCTACTAATTAAGTACTAACTAATATTTCCTCTGTTTTCTTATATCTGACGTTTTAGAAAATTCACACAAATTAAGAAAGTTTTTAAAATACCTGTTATAACCTTATTTATTACAATAAAAGTCACGATAGTCAACAATTGTTATTGATTAGAAAATTCACACAAATTAAGAAAGTTTTTAAAATACCTGTTATAACCTTATTTATTACAATAAAAGTCACATAGTCAACAATTGTTATTGATCTCAGTTTCTTGACCAAGGGTTTTAAAAGTCCTTTTCTACTAATAATTACCTAGATTGACGAGAACGTCAATTATATATGTACAAGAAAAAAAACTAAAATGTCAGATATAAGAAAACTGAGGGAGTATAACTTTTTCATATTATTTCCACAAAACATTTTGGTTGGTAGTCTCGCTCACTTGAAGAACATTTCAAGGGAAGAAAGAAACAGATAAATTCGACATAATGCTCGATCTTATCTGAAACCCTAATCGAGCTGATGCTTGATCATATTTAGTACAAAGAATCCAACATTTTTTGCCAATGCAAACACTAATCAAATTTTGTTAACCATATATATTATAAATTTGTATCATGTTAGGTATACTTTTAAATAAAATCAAACTTTCAACAAAAATAAATTTTATATTTGAAAATTACTATACATACTAATTTCGATTCATGGAATAATTACATAAAGAAAAATTGAAAAAAAAAAATCGTGTTGATCATTAAGTACTTGAAAATTTAGTTAAAGTTAAATTAATAGTTACTATATGGCTGTAAAATATCCATCAACATTTGTTAATTTTGTAACTCAAATTTCTAGATCTAACGTGTGTGTATTATATTTAAGTAATGATTATAGTTTCTTTGGACATGTAACAAAATTGTCAATCAAGGTTCCCTCTTTTCCTTTTCTGACCATGTATTAATTGTTGTTCATCACTTCATCTCGTGAGCTTATGAAAATTTCTTCTGAAACAAACCAGATGAATTTTGCTAAACGCTATGTATAATATTTTTAGATAATATCCACAAAGTTGAACAAAAAAAAAAAGGCATACCACAAATTTTTGAATGTAGATAAAACAAATGCATGATAATGAGACACTAAATTACAAAACAAATTCATTCCGCAAAATACTAAAACTTGAATATTAAATTTAAAAATTTACAATAATATTGTACGTATAGACATTTCATCCCTTAAATACCACTTAATTTTCCCTCAATTTTATGATTTGAAACCTACGGTTGTTTGGCAAAATTATAAATTAGTCTTTTAAAACAACCATATAAATTCCTCTTTGTCACAATAACATGTCAAATTCTATGCCACATATTCTTTATTAACACGAATTAATAATGACTCTATGTCACAAATTTAAGTAAATTTTTTTTATTGAAGCAAAAAATAACNTTAAAACAACCATATAAATTCCTCTTTGTCACAATAACATGTAAAATTCTATGCCACATATTCTTTATTAACACGAATTAATAATAACTCTATGTCACAAATTTAAGTAAATTTTTTTTATTGAAGCAAAAAATAACTTTTTTATATCTTGCGGATAAGTTCTACAACAGAAGTCAAAATTTAAAATATATAATGAATTTTAATCATCGGGCAGTTTGATTTGATTCCCGTGCCTTTGTAAATATATATGTACGTTGAATTATACAAAATACAAACAAAGCTTATACGAACACGTAGGTGTATAATTATGGTTGTAGCGACAATCACCGTCAGAAAAAAAAAGGGAGAGAGTTATAAGCACTTTTCGTTTTTTCTCCTTTGGCAATCTTCTCCTTTTTATATATAAAGTGCAAAAAAATTGCTTTCAATAAATGCATATTAGATTTGATGTTTGCAAGTTTTGGTTTGTATTCTAATTCTGCTACCATTCAGATCCCACATACATTAGCTTATAATGGAAACTGCAAAAAAAACAGCTTATAGTGGATACTACAAAAAAGTAATTCAATATTCAAATATTGTGAATCCTATCTTTAGCGTCAAACTTGGTAATGATTACCTACAAAGGGAGTTTTGTTTTTTTAAATGATTTCACATACTT
>OVAQ01001096.1:7650-20236 GCA_900406345.1 Erysimum cheiri | reverse complement strand
CCATAAAATTTTGGTATCTCATATTAGCGCACATACCTTCAGCTCCTTTGCTTTTCTTTCAAGATCAAGTTTGCATTGTGCAATGTCTCTCTGACGCTTTAGCTCTTTCATTTCGGATTCCATCTGCCATTAGTTTAACATGAATGAATAATTGCAAGAGATAAATCTATAAACTTCAAGTTTTTTTTGTTACTAAAACTTAAGTTCACGTCCATATTTTTAGTCTGTGAAGTCCACATTTTAAATATTCAGAAGAGATAGTTCAAGATGTGAGTCCTAGTTCTTAACGTCTAGGTCATACCTGTTGAATTTTCATCTCTTTCTCAATTAACAGAGACTTTAAGCATGTAGATGAACTGGACTCCGGGCTTCTTAACTCTGACTCGAGTTTGGTGGCTACTTTTTGTTGCAGATGTTTCGGCAACTTATTGTCTGAGACAACCTACAACACGAAAGCAGCTAAAATCACATCCCTAAAATGAATACCAGCATAAGGGTATAGTTTCTATCAAGAACAAGCAAAACCATTTTGTTTTTCATCAAACAAACAGAAGTTTGAAGCAAAAGGAGTAATGTTAGTGGGAGAGCGACAAAAGAAGGCTATGAAAATAGATCTCACTACATCTTTACAGGTAAACTGGATCGAAGCATTATATCTATGCAGTCAGATTAACCTTCAAAGAGTGCTCAGTGTCTAGAATTCTTTCAATCTAATCCTAGATAATTGCATATGCTCTCTATAAGATGATGATTGCTACTCACGAATGAAACCACATTTGCAATGAAAGGGAAAAGAAAAGCTATAGGGTGACAAAACGAATGCCCCGAGAAACATTGTTTCTTGCTAAATGTAACAAAACGAATTAAGTAGGACTTACAGAAGAAGAACGAATGCCCCGAGAAACATTGTTTCTTGCTAATGCAGTAGAAGAAGCTTCGGTGTATGACTGACTTTGGGAAGAAGATTTTTCAAGTAGAAGTTGAAAAGGCGCCCGCTCAGCTTTCTTCTTCGGTGCCACAGGCTCATGTTTCACCTTTGATTTGTTGCTCATGTTGTGTAGTTCTTGTTCCGCCATCACGTTTTCTTCCAAATGAATATCAAAGAATGGTTTACGTGTTACTTTAGAGGAGGAGCCTTTTGTGTCCTTAATCTCACCAACATCTCGCAAACGTTTTAGCATATGAGAGTTTGGGGTAAGATTCTCCTTATCTGGGGTAAAGATTTCAGGTTCTGCGAATGCCTCTGAAGCAACAATAGCAATGNTTAATCTCACCAACATCTCGCAAACGTTTTAGCATATGAGAGCTTGGGGTAAGATTCTCCTTATCTGGGGTAAAGATTTCTGGTTCTGTGAATCCCCCTGAAGCAACAATATCAATACTGGAATGAATCAATGACGAGCATGATTTTCCTGAAAGCTTTGAAGAGCTCTTGCTATCTTTTACGTCACCAATATCTTGTAATCTTTTCAACATATGAGAACTTGGGGTGAGATTCTCCTTGTCAGGAGTAAAGATCTCTGGTTCCAGATTCTCTGCATCTTGATGAACAGTCAGAGAAATAGACTTGTNTCTCCTTGTCAGGAGTAAAGATCTCCGGTTCCAGATTCTCTGTGTCATGATGAATAGTCAGAGAAATAGACTTGCCACTTAAAGCCTGTTTTCTATGCAACTTGTCTTTTGGTTGATTCCCAATTTGTTTTTGCTTTCCTTCACTCTTGTTGGTCCGAAGCTGAAGAACAGAAGCAGCTTTTCCCCTCCTAGACCAAATGTTGCAAGTGCTTGAGCTATCCATCTCAGATAGTACATTATCTCTAACAGCATGTGTTTGTGGTGTCTGGTTTTCTTGACTACCAGTATCATCACAAGGCGGTTCTTCAGACGTTTTTGTATCCTCAAATGTTTCTGCAGCCAAGGTTGAATGAAGTGGATACCACTTATCAGTGTTTCCTTCGTCCTCTATTTCACTTAGGCTGTAATATTTTGCAGATCTCCCAGAGCTAATTGATAAATCTGTATTGGGTTTCTGATTTGGTGTTGACAAGAAACTTTGTGTCCCACTCAGGTCCTCAGAAAGGCATGAGCTGCTTCCTTCATCAAATATTTTTTCAGTTTCTCTGGTCATTACTGATTTTTGGCTCTGATCTCCTGCAGGATTCATATCATTCCAGATCTCAGATGGAGCCCCAACTTCACTCTCGGGCACTGACTGCCAACTCGAGCATAGACTTTGGATATCTTCAGTATTGATTATTGCAAGACGTTCGTTTCCAGCGAATAAACAATCAGATACTGCACTGACTTGCCTTGAACCAACCTTGGTTTCTCCATTGCTTGTCTGATGTAGTACGTTCTCACTTTCAGTCTCTATGGCCACTTCACTTTGGACTTCAAGGCAGCGGGCTTCTTCAGTTAAAATTTCTAGAGTTGGCTCAGCTTGAGAAAAGGAATTGGGAGATGCTACAGTAACTTGCCATGACACCTCAGTTTCTCCATTGTCTTCGTGAATCTGAATATTAGCCTTTGTTTCTCCATTGCTTTTTTGATGTAGTAGGTTCTCAATTTCAGTCTCTACTGCCACTTCAGTTAGCAGTTCAGAACCTAGGAGGCCTCGAGCTTCATCAGTTAAAATTTCCAAAGTTGGCTCAGCTTGAGAGAAGGAAGTGGGAGATTCTGCAATAACTTTCGTTGAGACCTCAGTTTCTTCATAGTCTTCTTGACTCCGAATTTCAGACTTTGTTTCTTCAATCCTATTTTCATGTAGTAGGTTCTCACTTTCAGTCTCTACTGCTACTTCACTCAGGAATTCAGAACCTACAATGCCTAAGGCTTCTTCAGTTAAAATTTCTAAAGTCTGCTTAGCTTGAGAGAAGGAACTGGTAGATACTGCAAAAACTTGCCCCGAGACCTCAGTTTCTCCATTTTCTTCATGACTGCGAATATCAGCCTTAGCTAGTGGTTCAGCAGATACTTTCGTTGTGACAAACTCGGTTTCTTCACTGACTTCTCGATGAAGGCTCAGAATCTCAACCTCTGCAGCCAACTCAAACGCAGAACAACCTGAGACTTCAAAGCAGCCATCAATATGTCCTTTACTTGGGGAGCAGCCACTACTTGTATTTTCTGCATTGGCAATATTCCTTGTGGACACCTCTGGTGAAGCCTGAACATCTTCCGTGAGCCATAGGGTTTCTGAATTAATGGAATTTGTTGGGAGTGGAAGCGATGAGGTCTCATTTGCATCTACAAATGGATCCTCCTCCTCATTAGGCACTGATGATTCCATCCTCTCTGACATCACATTCAGATGCAAACCTCCATCTCCTCTGACATCACATTCATCAGCCTCTACAGCAACAAAAAGTTCAGAACAACCTAATTCCTCCACGTAGCCACCACTCTGCTGCTTACATGGGAAGCAGCTGCTACTTGGCTTCTCCGCTACAGCTTTTACAACATCTAAGTCCCGCATTGTTGATGTCTGCAAATCTTCATTGAATTGTAGCTTTTGCGCCTTGACAGAATCTCTAGCTAGTGTCAAAACACTTGGAGACGCAAGTGGCAACGACATCTCCCTTGTAGTAACATACGTATCCTCATCCTCACTAGGGACTAATGATCCAGTTCCTTCTGATGCCACATCCAGATGTATATCTTCATCATCACCTGATGCAGTATTCACTAGTGACTGCAGTAAAGGCAGATTACACTATCAGGCTAAGCAAATAACATCAGAAAACTATAGAGCTAAAAGCAAAATAAGAACAGCTAAACTAAAACAAAGGTTCACTACAGTAAGGAACTTAAAAGCACATATGAGAGAAGATCAGACCTCATGTTGCGAAATCTCTAGATTTTCTGCTTCAATCATTCTATTCTCTTCTTCTTGCTCCATCACCGTAGACGCATCGAGAGGTGAAACAAACGGATTCTCAGAATCATACGCACGGCTCAACGGAATCCAGTGAAGCCTATAAATCCTTGTTGAACCACCAATCCTAATCGTATCACCTTCTTTAACCTCAACACAAGCATGTGGCTCGACTCTCAAATCCCTAACCCAAGTTCCATGCACTAAATCGAAAAACAAATCCAATCAACAACCAAAAACGCACAGAAAGAGATCCAATTCCACAGTAATAACAACCTAATTGAGAAATCGTTTGAATTCGAAGATGATGATTCATACCTGAAGACAGATCCGTGACGAAGAGTTTCTGAAGAGAAGAGATCGAACGGATTTCTAAGTGAAATCTACTAATACTAGGATGCGTTAACAGAATATCACAATCTGGATGACGACCGACGACGAGGATCTCCTCTACCTCGTCATCATCGTCATCATCGCACACAGTGGAGCCGTTTTTCTCCGGCGACGAGAAATCGCGACTGTTCACGACGAAGATATTTTTGAGAATCGCGCCGTTTTTCAGTACGGTGAACACCGGAATCGTCTTCTCCGGTACTCGTTGCTCCTCATCCTGTATCAGTTTCTCTTCCTTCACCTCCATGGATACGTTTAACGACCGAACAAAATGAGAAGATTTCAGATTATTGAGAGATTTTTGAAAATCGAAAACGAAGGAGATGAGATGAAGAGAGCAAAATTTTTTGGAGTGTTGTTCAAATGTTGTACTACTCTCTCTTTCTCTCTCTATCTCTTCCTCAGTTTTGATTTTTGAAAAAGAGTCCGTTGAGTCTCGACCTCTATCACTACTTGTAACGGCTCATTGTGTAATGTTAAAAACAAAAGAAACAACGGCTAATTGTGTCTATCTCTGATTTCAAATTTATTGAACCAATTAAAATCCTTAATTGTAGGTTTAAGGCTTCCAAAGCATTTATTCGATTTAATTTTCACGATTTCAAATCATCAATAATGTTACATCAGCTAATTGCTGAATAATTTAGTGTAAGCTCAGTGTGTTGTAGTGATTTTTATCACTAAAGTGGGTTATAAAATAAAATTTAATTGGGAATTTTTAANCAATAATGTTACATCAGCTAATTGCTGAATAATTTAGTGTAATAAGCTCAGTGTGTTGTAGTGATTTTTATCACTAAAGTGGGTTATAAAATAAAATTTAATTGGGAATTTTTAATTTTTTTTTGTTTGCAAACAAACTGCATTAAAAAATTATCAATCAAAAAAATTTGTTAGAAAAGATGATTGAAATATGTGATTTGGCAAAAAAAAAAAAATTGGACGTTTGTCAACCATGCAAAAAAGATGGTCGTTAGTCGTTACTAAACCACATAGAATAATCTGGTTAATTAAAAACCCACGGTTATGATTCTCCAAACATAGTTTCGATTTCAACTGGGGATATCAAAAATTTACCATAACAAACCCAAATAGAATAATCTGGTTTGGTTCGGTTCGGTTTTGATACAACTCAATTCAATTAAAAACGAAATACATAAAAAGAGCAGCTTCTTCTACTAAAATGTGAGATAAAAGAAAAAAGTGGGATCTATTCCTCCTTGGTACGAGCAAGCCTTGCGCGATGCCTGAGCTCAGCTCTTTTCCACTTTACAATTAGGTAGCAAAGCGAAAAGAGTGTGTTTATCTGTCAAAATACACAATACCTCCATCAGATTTTCACACATCATTATCGTTTAAATCCTAACTAAGTGATGGACTGATTATCAGTATGGTTCTAACTCAAACACGAAAACATATCCTCGATTTCTCAGTTAATATGAAACGGCTCAATAAAAGTATGTTTTATACATCTTTTGTGTTTTCCAACAATCTAAATGGAGGATGTACTTGGGAACAATTTAACCAGTATACTCTTATATATGATTAATGCAGAGAGAAAGAGGAAGGGGCATTGCTGAACACATACCAGGATTATCATTGCAATGATCAAAAGTGGTCCAGACCAGAGAGTCGATAGGAAGACTCCGTGCTGGTCAAAGTAGTTTTGAGTTGAGAAGCTCTTCCAGTTTTTCCTCAACTCCCGGTTAAGATTCTCTGCAAAGTACACCCCAGCCACTGCAATTTTTTTGGGTCATATCATCAGTCTCAATACCGTGTACTAAGAAAAATATACTCGAATAGATGCAATGACGACTCACGTCAAAAGACAGAAAAATCTTACAAATGGAGATGCCAATCATTAACTTCATAATGAAAATCATACTTCCTTATACCAACCATTTTGTCCGAAACTTTTCTAGGATACTACTAACTCATAAACAAACTATGCAAATCATTTCACCATATAGATGGTATGATTCTCTAACCATGGATCCTGAGAGATGACTCAGTAATTCTATTGTACTCAACAAAAAAACAATGCCTAATGCGTTCAACCATTAGATGGAGTGAAGGTAAATGTATCTAAAGCTGCACCGCAAACATGCCAAAACTAGTTACTCAAACCCTTGATTCAATATGAATGCTGCAACCTAGCCTGGTGAGATCATTAGATCAACAATAGAACAGGTAACAAAGGTATAAAAGGAGATGTAATATACTAAAAAAATAACTCAAACGCTAAACAATGGAGTAAATCCATAGAAGAGATGAATAAGATCCAAAAGGGTTGCTACAGAGACACAGGGTACTTGAGAACAGTTTCAAAGAGAACTTACATGCCAATAAGAAAAGGAACATATGGAAGTTAAGATGCCTTCTAGAAAGAAAAGTCACCAGTAACAACATAGCATGAAACGCCATTAATCCCATAATCCAAGGTTCCTGCCAAAAAAAAAAAATCAAAATCAAAATCTGAATTAAGTAACAAGAAGCCCAAATTGAGAACAAAACCCAATGTATATGAAGTATAAGGCATTGAATCACAAATTATGATTCGAAATTCCTCAGATCAATGGATATAATCAAGCGAATCAAAACGAAGGATTTGTCGATTTGATTATACCTTCCAATCAATTGCGTGAAAAAACCCTATAAAATTCTCGTAAGCAGGTTGTAATCCTGTTCGGAGCTCTCCGGAGAGTTTCTGAACCAGATCTGCCATCAGATCCATTTGTTGCTCCATCGCCGATCTTATTTCTTCCATTGTCTTATTATAATTCACAGCAGATTTCAGTTTTAAATCGCAGTAGTGGTAAATACGCACACCACTTCCCCCAAGTAACAAAATCCCTTGTTTTCTCTCCTTCTTCGATTCTTCTGTTTCCAATTCTCAGATTTTCTCACGCTCTCGGCCAAGTTTTTTAACGAGTTTTTGCTTCCGCTTTAGTGCTCTCGAAGTTGCTGGAGAAGGAAAATACTATTCGTTGGCTTCCCAAAATGCCCTTGTGGGTTCACGTTTTTACAATAATGCCCGAAAATATTCAAATATACCCCAAAAAACTAAAATATTTGTTACTTTTTACCTAAATATACTCGAATTACTCAAAAATATCAAATATATTCGGATTTATATTTATAATTTTGGGTTTTTTCTTATTATAAGTATAAGTATTACTAAAAATCTTAGGTGTATACTTATATTTCGGGTCCGTTCGGGTACTTTCGGGTATTCGATTCGGTTCGGGTTCGGATTCGGGTTTTCGGGTATAAAAGTTTCAGACTNTCGGGTATTGGATTCGGTTCGGGTTCGGGTTCGGGTTTTCGGGTATAAAAGTTTCAGACCCATTCGGGTATTTTTAAAAATCGGGTTCGGTACTCATTTTTTCGGTTCGGTTCGGTTCGGATTTTCGGGTTCGGTTTTTATGCCCAGGACTAAATGTAAGTATGTAACAGCCCCATGACGGGCAAAATATCCGGATCCGAACCGAATCCGGTCCAAAATATCCGATTCGAACCCAATCAAATATTTGAAAANTATTTTTAAAAATCGGGTTCGGGTTCGGTACTCATTTTTTCGTTTCGGTTCGGTTCGGGTTTTCGGGTTCGGTTTTTATGCCCAGGACTAAATGTAAGTATGTAACAGCCCCGGGACGGGGAAAATATCCGGATCTGAACCGAATCCGGTCCAAAATATCCGATTTGAACCCAATCAAATATTTGAAAGGATTTTAGGAGCTCGTTACTATGGGTATTCGAATCCGAATCTGAACAAATATCCATAAAAACCCAAACTTAAGTTACCTAACTAACCCATTAACTTTTTTTACTTACATATTTAAAATAGTTTATGTAATTTTTTACTGGATTTTTTGAATAATTCAAATACTTTTGGGTAGTTTTGATTNAAAATAGTTTATGTAATTTTTTACTGGATTTTTTGAATAATTCAAATACTTTTGGGTAGTTTCGATTTTTTTTTAATTCCGATAATTATGGATGGATGTGGTAAACTTACGGATAATTTCGGGTATTTCAGATAATTTTGAGTACTTTTGGATTTCGGGTAAAATCTTATCCGAACCAAACCCGACCGAATATCTAAAATACTCGAACGGGGTCCTATTAGACTAAATCCGAAAAACCCGACCCGAACCCAAACGGGTATCTGAACGCCCACCCCGGAATATTATGATCATGTGAATAGGATTTTTTTTCATCAATCATAATTTTTCTAAGTAATTCAGGGTAACATTTTCTTGGAACCAATAATTTGATCTTCGTTTAAATATCAGTTTTCAAAAAGAGAACTGTAGTGAAAGGATTCTTCTAAACATTTTAGTTGAGTTTTATCCCCTCTCCTTTACAGTGTTAACAAATCACTCGATGATCTCACTTATACACTAACGAATACAAGAATCCATGTGCACTACTACATAATTACTGTGCTTATGAATATATATATAGTTAGAGGATTATTAACATGTCAAACATTAATACTTAAAAAATAAGGACAATAATAAGAATCGTTGAAAGGAGAAATGAAGCAACTTCAGGATTTGGATGTTTTTGTGGGTCGTTGCTTCTTACGGAAGAGGTAGTTTAAGAGCATCCCAAGTAAAGGGAAACTTGTGACCACACCTATGTAACCAAGCCACCATACGGACCGTTTTGTCTGCCTACACAGCTCCTTAAAGCTTCTCTTTGTTGCATCATCCCCAGGCTTTGGTACTCTCTGGTTCGATGTGGTGGTATTGGTATCTTGCTCGTATTTCACTGCTGCTACCATCCCGTCTTCTGCAATGTTTAGGTACGGGCCTTGGTTTATCGAAGGCTCTTGCTTCCCTGATCCTGAACTTCTCTCTTCAATCTGCAAAAATTTGATAATCTTAAGAAGTAAGCAATAGACAGAAGAGTTGAAGAAACTAAATTGCAATTCTAATGACCAGAAATTTACTTTCTGTATATGCATATAACGACTGCAACTAAGGGCGCCAAGAAACTCATTGGTGGCTCGAACCCACCTGTGCACAACATATATAGACAGTGAAAACAGGACATACTAAAGTGTTGTTTATTATTTGTTAGAATCTGAGAAATACCAACCACAAGCTAGATCCAGTTAATCCTTCGAAGAAGGCTAAATGTCCCCCGTGATTTGTTGTAGCCAAGACAATGTTTTTGTTTGCCCTGTAGAAAAAAATTTCATGTTAATCTCTGTAACAGGATTCAAGATTTTAAAGAGATTGTGTATTACCGGCATTCGTCCCAGGGAATAGCTTCCTTTGTGCATAATGGATCATCTAAAGCACTGATACAGAGTAGCGGCACCGCCACATTTCCTACGTATTGGGTACTGCTAGATTTTCGGTAGTACGTGTCCACAGTCTGCGTAAGAGTGCAACCATTGTCACTATGCCAAACCAACAGAGAGCTTAATGGTGATTAAATGAAGAGCATTGAACAGATGAATATAGCAATGACAAAGCCAATTCTAGGGAAAAACTAACATCAGAAGTTAAGATAATACGGAGGAGAACTAATACCTCGAATTTTCCAACTAAACAGGTAGCATGGTTGTCAAAATCGCGGATGGAACGTGACTGATGAAGTAATAAAGTTGGGCAACAATATACAACGTTAATAGCAAAATAAGTATGCTTCTTTGAGTGCATCTACCAAGTAGACTATATAGTTGATGGATCTGTGGTTACACTACTAACCATTTTTATGCCTTCCCAATTAGCAAGCCGTGAATATTGAGGTTCATGCCTGCAATGAAACTAAAGTTATAACTGAAATCTGATCTTCTCGAAGTAGTATATCTGAAATATCTCCTCTCAACCCAGCTTATAAACTCAAAATCTAGGCGGTTCTTGAGCAAAGAGGTGAACATACAATTGAGCATAACCTTGGAGTCCAATGGTGAGAGCTTTGTCATAGAGCTTTTGTTTAAACGTTCGACAGATAAACCTGTCACCAATCTTGTTGGGAAGAGACAAAGGAAAAGAAAAAGCATAATGTATCAAGCATCAACTTATATCAAAAGAAACCCTTAGCACTATTTACAAATTTAAAGGTCTGAAATTAGAGCCCAATCAAGAAAATTAAAGAAGTCTTAATTTCTCATCAAGTGATTAGAGAGAACTTAAGACACAAATCAATATACATAGAAGAAGACAGTTGTGAAAAATAACTCACCAAGAGGTCCCATGGAGAGCAAATAGCTACAGCACCCCTCAGAGGAGTCTTTTCACCCTCTTCCCCAAGGTATTTGACCTGAAGTACGAGATAGATTCAGGAACTTGCCAACTGAGCAATATGCAACAGAAGGTCCATGATAAACAAGCAAATCATCACACTTTCAACATGATTCAAAGCTAAGATTTGTTTCTCAACCGGATCAAACTAGAAGAACCTAAATTTGTAAGACACTGAGGTTCCTGATTTTGTACCAGAACATTTGCTCCAATGCTAGTTCCAATAGCAAAGAGAGGAGCCACCGGGTATTCGTGTTGAAGATAACCAAGAACTACCCGTATATCCCCTGTCCATCCAGCATTATAGAAGCGATCGGACTGCATTCATTTGCGACATAAATATATCATAGAAGAATGTATATAAGCAAGCATAACACTTCGTAGAAAATGAAGGCACACTACTAGAAAGAGACAAGGGAACTCACAGTAACAGAAACACCACCCAATCCTCTATGGTTGCTAATAACAACATTCCAACCCGTTTTTGCAGTATTGTATGCAAGATGCTTCAGATACTACAAAATCACCAACGCAAGCCAATTAGACATGAAAGCACAGTCCTGGACCAGATAAGAGATTAAAACTAGACTTACAGCAGATGAAGAATCACTAGTTAATCCTGGAATAACAACTGCAATCGGTGTCGTGTCTTCTTTAGTGATTTCACTCTGATTGTGAAGATCACCATCAAGAACTACACAAATTCAAACAGATTCAAAGATAAATACAAACAAATTGGTAACAAAATCAACGTTCTCATTCATTAAATCTTACCATCAGAACTCGTAAGCCAATCCAATGCAATCGTTCCACCATCAGAAGCACGAAATAGCTGTCTGACACATCAAACGTATCAACCAGACTTCATCAGCTAAAATGTAACTATTTACAATGAACAATTTGTGTCTCAAATCGCAAAGAAATAGCAAAAAAATTCAAATCTCACCTTCGATAGCTGAAAACTGGAGGCAATCCATTAAAATTCAAGAAACAAGTCTGAAGATGAGGACTCGCTAGCCACGGCGTCGCTACATATCTGAAAAAATTTCAAAAAATTTAGAAATCGAATTCACAAATTTCACCCAAAATCAAAAATCTAAGTAACACACTCACCGGCCGTGAAGAATCCGACACCGAGAAACAACGCCATGGTAAAGAGGAGAATCAGGATTGTAAATGAGATCGACGCGACATCTGAAGTAGCGAAGAAACGTATCACCAATGAAGTGGAATTCGAGGAAATTGTAGAAGAAGATGGTCGAGATAAGGAAGAGAGCGAAGAGGTAGTGACGAATTGGGATGAGAGAGAGAGCTTGAAAGAGAATGTCGTATGGAGAAGGAGACTGAATCGGATTTTCTTCCATTGTTGTGGAGTTTTGTTGCAGATCCGGCGATAGGATTTAGAGAAGGATCTTCATGGTTTGGCCAACGAACGACAAAGTGGCGTGGTGTGGCGGGTGAAGATTTTTTCGGGGACTTAAATGTTACAGTATTATTATTTAATTCATATTTTGAAATTATTTGTACTGTATCAATTTAATAAAAATATACAAAAGTCACATGGACTATCGATGCTAGTGTTGTTTTTTTATTTTTTGGGTAGTGTTGTTGAATGTTGAGTGTTGTCGACTAAAGATGAATGAAGAAACAAGCTCGCCAACACCGACCATGCATACAATATAAATATGTATATAATATATAAATATTTTGTTAACTACACGGAATATTACCATTACATAAAACATCTCCGACTGAACATAGGTTATGTGCGGAACACCATAACCATAGGTTCGGTTGTACAGCTCAACGGTTTCTGGTACCGATTTGAAATGTGTAATGTGGACTGGAGAGAGTCACCGGTTCACACATGTGCAAAGCGGATCTCCGTGGGATGAAGAAATAGGAGGTTAAAGTGGAGATAGAGGACGACTCTGCTTAAGATAAGCGGAGAGAGACGCGTGGAAAAAGAGGAGAAACAGAACAATGGCATCGTGTGGAGAGATCGAGCGGGACATTCTTGAGGGTTCCGAGGAAGTTTATGTTGCCAGAGAATGTGAAGATG
>OVAQ01001095.1:0-21095 GCA_900406345.1 Erysimum cheiri | reverse complement strand
ACTCTTAAATCCCCCTTCCTGGCGCGCCAAATTGTTGATGTGTTAGTCGGTCAATTGATATTTGTATTCAGAAGGTTTCTCTTAGAATGGACGAGCTGGAATCGATTTGAACGGACTGGAAGCAAACAAAGTTGAGCTCGTCGAAGTTAAGACTCGACGAACCGAAATGAACGAACTAAAACGTGATTAAAGGATTATTTTATTATTTTTCAGAGTAATTAGCCGAGTATTACAGCGCACACCCCTAATTTTGCGGGTACAGTGTCTATTTATAGCAACAAATCTTGGACGAACCGATATGACCGATTTACCCTCATTTTCTATCCATAATTCCTGCTATTACCACCTCTTGTATATGGGCCTTTGATCGAGCTGGGCCGAGAGATGGTGGGATTGGGC
Source organism: Erysimum cheiri (assembly GCA_900406345.1). Classification (NCBI taxonomy): domain Eukaryota; kingdom Viridiplantae; phylum Streptophyta; class Magnoliopsida; order Brassicales; family Brassicaceae; genus Erysimum; species Erysimum cheiri. The sequence continues at coordinate 20,696 of OVAQ01001095.1, read as the reverse complement.
CTCGGAGAGGCCCAGGCCCAACACTAAGTTTACCTAGAGACTTTATAGATAGATCTTCATCGATGCTTATTAAATGAAAATCGTCGTCCATCATCATGATCATTCTAGTCTCTCCTAATTCCTTGGCTGATGCTTCTTCTTTTTTAATGCGCATCTTGGTAAAGCTCCTGCTTTCGAACAAAGTGTTCCACTTTTTGCAAGTTAATCGCACTGCTTTCATAAATTCCAAAGGAACTCTAGAGACAATCTGCTCTAATAAATCCTCTGGAAGATTTGACATCGTCATCGTCATTGCGTCAACCTTTTCCAATTCCTTGCGACTCACAAGGACGTACGTTTTAGAACAAGTGAAGACAAAGAAACCCTAAATAAAGCTGAGCCTATGAAAGGCTTCAGAATCTAGTCGGGTTTTTCACTAATGTCCAACTTAACAATTTGATAGGGACTGGGCCTAAAACCCAAAATCCAAAAATCGAATTGAAACTTTTTTTTTTTTTTTGGCAAAAATAACTTTCATTCATCTAAATCTTTAATCCTCAAAAGAGGTAAGTTCATACAAACTAAAAGTAAAAGTGTAAAACAATACATGAAAAGAAAAGATAGAGGCTCAATGAGTAATCCAAGATGCACAACTTCAAGGAGTTTACAAAGGTTGGAAAATCTTTTGAAATCTTTAGGAATTCAAGTTTGAAATTCCGGATCACAAAAAAAAAAAAAAAAAAAAAAATTTCCGGATCAGCTTGAAATTCTGGATCAACTTGTGATCATAAATGGCTCGCGCGAATGACGCATAAGAGCTTTTGTTGATTTGGTCCATGGAGGAGGCTACGGATAGGGTTTGATTTCCGACGACGGAGTAGGGTTGCAGAAAAGGTATCTCTTTGGCAGATTAGGGTTGGTCGATAAATATAATGATCTCATTCGAAATTAGTAAATATTATTGTTTTAATTTAAGGACAGAGTTTCATCACTACCTTCTGTCTATTTTCAAACTATGTTGAGGTCATATGTTTGAATTTCTACTTGTTGTGATCAATTGTTGGCAAAATGTTATCACTCATATATATGTTTGAATCTATATATTTGTTCAACTTAAATGAAAGTATAAAATTTAGAAACAAATGTAATTTCAATAAAAGAAGAAAAAATAAAACAAAATGTAACTGCTAAAAGATAACTTGAAAAGAAGGGAATTTTCTTTTAAAAAACATATAGAAACGCAATTTCAAAGAAAAGAAAATAAATTATTCCAATTTAGTTCTTCACGAATTTAGCTCTTTTAGAAAGAAATATTCAGATTTAATTAGTCAACATAGAAAAAACTAAAGAAAATATTTCATAGAAAGAAATTTTAAAAATTATGTTTTTTCTTAAAAATACCTCTATTTTTAAAATATTTTTTTTTCCTTTTATTTCAGGTTAATCCTTTGACTACTTACAGAATGTGTATATTTCTTCTTACATAATAAATAATAAAATATTCTTTTTTTTTTTTTGAATGAATGTAAAATTTATTCAACCCAAAAAAACCTGTTTACAATATATGCATCTTTAGTTTGAGTGTTTTGAAAGAGATTTAGACAAGAATCTTAAATAGAAAATTAGCTTCGGGTAGCAAGCCAAATGCGCAGCCCATCCTGAAGCTTAGTCGAACCTGGTCGCTGAAGGGAAAGTAGGCGATTACGAACCACACGATCTACGTACTTAATATTCTTTTTATAGAGTTCTTTGAAATTATATGTGTGTATATATATAGACCATTCTGTTTGTTTAGAATAAGCCACTTGAAAACATTTAATTAGAGCATTTCCAATCATTCAACGTTGCTACCTCTTCAGCTTTCTCCTCGTACTCTATTTTTTTAATTCACAAAAATAATTACAAACATCATTTTACACATAGTATAAATCTTCGAACAATGATAACAAAAGACGAGGTACCAAAGCACACATGTTAATAAAGATTTGTGACAATGAACAATCTCAAACATGTATGTTTTGCTACTTTGTTTTTAATTATCATATATTTCGGAGACTGTATGTGTAAAGTGATCAATATTTTGGATTTATTCAAAAGATAAATACGAAGATAATGCATAAGAGGTCGTAACGTGGAATGATTGGATATGTTATGTGGGGTGTGGCAATTGCAATTGCAACGGATTTTAAAACCTACATATCATTCATTTAAGAATAGTTAATCTAGAAATTCACTATGCAAAATGCATGAGAATCCAATTAATGCAATTGGATTAGCTTTGCCTTTAAGATTGTGAGACCGATTGGTGTTTAGGCTACAAGAACATTCTCTTTTCTTTTTTAAGTCTTAAAACATTGTCATTCATAATCTCACCTACAAGAAACGAATCCAAGATCACTTAACAAATTTTTGACTACCATTATGCCTAGGCCAAACAAACTCACACCTCCATGACTTAATGCTTTAAAGTTTAAACACAGAAAGTGAAAACAATCATATATTCCTAAATCATATATTTTACAGAAAATGCTAGCTATTTGGAAAAGCAGAGGCATAGTTTCAACCTTTTATAAACCATTGAGAAGTGGTAAGATCGCTAATATATATGTCAAGAGAAAATCTATTCTCTGATTCATGTACAACACACAAAATTTTCATCTGATCAAATCCGTTTACCAAAATAAAAATATATTTACGAAACCATTATAAAAAAATAAATGCAACTTATTACTTAATTTGGTATTTTAAATATTTTTTTTTTGATAAAAGTATTTTAAATATTTTCCGTACTCTGACAACAACATAAAGTGTAGTACGGAACTACTGATCAATGTTCGAAGTTTGCAAAAAAATTTGTTTACTAAAATATTATTATAATAAACTAAATGCAACTTATTACTCAATTTGGTATTTCAAATATTTTCCGTACTGTAACAACAACAGAAATTGTAGTACGTAATTACGGATCAATCATAAAAGTTCTAAAGGAACTTTTCAAAAAAAAAAATCTATTTTCTAAATCACTATAAAGAATAAATGCAACTTATTATTCAATTTGGTATTTCAAATATTTTCGGTATCATAACAACAAGATAAAGTGTAGTACGGAACTACAGACCGATGTTCAAAAGGAAAGTTGCAAACAAAAATGTGTTTACTAAATCATTACAAAAATAATTGCAACTTATTACTCAATTTGGTATTTCAAATATTTTCCGTACTATAACAACAACGGAGAGTGTAGTACGAAACTACATACTGTTGATGTCGGATCCCGAAAATAGTGCTCGGATCCAGAATAGGTCGGCCACATCATTCTTTATTATTTACATTCTCTAATCCTTGCAAAATTATAGTTCTATTGGTAAATCATAGCAAAGTAAAGGTTTCCAATATATGCTTCCACATTATGACAGTGGTGATCAAGGTTTTATGTCACCCAAATCTAGCTTTTGCTTCAATTTCCGATTTGGTTGGCATATCAATTCAACTTGCTTCCACCTATAATTTTGAAAAATTCATCCCACCAATGTCTATCGTCCCGTGTTATATCAATTTATTTGAATTATAATATATTCCCTTATATAATTTGTGTTTTCGGTGGTATTTTTCACCGACTCTTTCTCTTTTTCTACCTTATGGTTTGGAGGATTCATTTGGGTATTTGATCCAAAAATCAATAGCCAGATGTTTTTAATTGAATGAATTGGCCTCTGCGATAACTTCCTCAATCTACGAACACGGTTCAATGATGGTGATGTTCTTGCTGTCTCTCAGTCGGATTATTAAGGTTCTATTAAAAAGGAAATCATGGTCACTAACCCGCAACAATGGGTACAGCTTGCAAAAGACATGATCCATAACCATTTTAAGCAACATATCAGTATGTTTGTTTAATCAGAGTGATACAAAAAATATTTGCTAGCTTCATCTATAAGATATTAGTCTTTTACGAGTAATATGAAAATGAGACTTAAAAATATTTATATGTTGCTTGTAAGACTTTCGTTTGAAAATCAGGATCACTACCACTTCTTCCTCGAAATTGTATTCAATTTCTTTTATTTGGTTCACTGGTTGTATTTGAATGATTTCATGTATCATGTAACACATTTATGATATAATATAATTTATAATTTCATTTAAGTTAAACAAATATATATTCAAATATATGAGTGATTACACTTTGCCAACAACGGATCATAAAAAAGAAAATTCCCTTCTATTCAAGTTTTTTTTACTAGTTACATTATAAAAATATAATGTAACTAGTAAAAAAAACTTGAATAGAAGGGAATCTTCTTTTTTACAAATATAGAAACGCAATTTCAAAGAAAATAAAATAAATTATTCCAATTTAGTTTTTCACAAATTAAGCTTTTTTAGAAAGAAATATTAAGATTTAATTAGTCAACATAGAAAAAACTAAAGAAAATATTTCATAGAAGATATTTTCTAAATTATGTTTTTCATTTAAAAATAATTTTATTTTTAAAATATTTATTTCCTTTTGTTTCTGATTATTCCTTTGACTATTTACATAATGTGTATTTTTCTTTTTACAGAATAAATAATAAAATTTTCTTTTTATAGAGTTCTTTTGAAATTATGTGTATATATATAGACCATGTAGTTTGTTTATAATGAGCCACTTGAAAGCATTTCATCTTTTAGGTCAATAATTTTGGCGCTACACTGAATTGAGAATTCGTAAAAAAAATTCCAGCTTTTTATTTTCTACATTAGAAATTTCTAAAGCTTTGGTTACATTATATGAGATTTTAAATCCGTTAAATCTGTAATTGTCTTTACACTTAGAGCATTCCCAATAATTATTTGTTGCTTCCTTTTCAGCTTTCTCTTCGTACTCTATGTTTTGGATTCACAAATAATTACAAACATCATTTTACACATATAAATCTTCGAACAATGATAACAAAAAACGAGGTACCAAAGCACAACATGAACAATCTCAAACATGTATGTTTTGCTACTTTGTTTTTAATTATCATATATTTCGGAGACGGTATGTGTAAAGTGATCAGTATTTTGGATTTATCCAAAAGATAGATACGAAGATAATGCATAAGAGGTGGTAACGAGGAATTATTGGATTTGTTATGAGTGGTGTGGCAATTGCAATTGCAATAATGGATGTGATTTTAAAATCTACATATTTTCATTTAAGCATAGTTGATCTTCAAATTCACTAGGCACAATGCATGTAGAGATTTGTTTTCAAATTTTCTAAACTATGAGAATCCAATTAATGCAATTGGATTAGCTTTGCCTATAAGATTGTGAAACCGATTGGTGTTTAGGCTTTTAAAGCTACAAGAACATTTAATCATCTTTTTTTTTAAGTCTTAAAATATTGTTATTCATAATCCCACCTACAAGAAACGAATCCAAGATCACTTAACAAATTTTTGACTACCATTATGCCAAACAAACTCACACCTCCATGACTTAATGCTTTAAAGTTCAAACACAGAAAGTGACAGCAATCATATATTCTTCAGAAAATGCTATTTGGAAAAGCAGATGCATAGTTTCGTTAGCCATTGAGAAGTTGTAAGATTGTCAATATATATATCAAGAGAAAATCTATTATCTGGTTCATGTACAACACACAAAGTTTTCAATTTGATAAAATCCGTTTATACAAAAAAAAAACAAAAAAAAAATATATCTATTAAACAATTATTAAGAATAAATGCAACTTATTATTTTATTTGGTATTTCAAATATTTTCCGTACTATAACAATAAAAAAAGTGTAGTACAGAACTTCGGATTTAAAAAAAAAAAATGTAGTACGGAATTACAGAGTAATCATAGAAGTCCAAAAAGAAATTTGCAAATATAACCAAAAAAATTATAATGGTTTAATTTAGTATTTCAAATATTTTTCGTACTATAACAAAAGTATAGTACGGAACTACGGACACCTCTCCTCTCCGAAATCTCCTTTCTTACATTTGTTTTTCGGTTTTAGTGATTTACAGTGAGAAATACTTAGGTTTTAGTTCACACCTCCAATGTTATCAGATATTTTAGGTGAAACTATAAATTTATAATCATACTTTATGGTATCTAAAACATGAAGATTTGATAACATTATATATGTATTGGAAAAATAAAATACGATGTAACTACTTAGCTGATCTAATAATAAAATTGTTTGATATCGTGAGATTCTAGTATTAGAAATCCCAATAAATATGATGTAACAAAAAGCCTAAAAAAGTGTATACAAATTCCAAACATATGCTGCCAACTTGGAGCATGAAATGAGCTATGATTCATTTTTCTGACCATACTATACGATATCTTGTTATTTTTTTACAGCCTTTAATTCATAAATAGCGAAGGCTAGTGGCATCATGGTGCTTTTCGTATGATGTTTCACTCTAAAACTGTAAACATTGATTATGGAATATAATATTGTATATTTATCTATTCACTTGTTTTTCACATATACATATATTAAAATTTAATTAAAACACTTTTCTTTGACTTCATAACGTAAAACAATTTAAAAAAAAAAAAAAATTTGGTGAGTCATAGCATAGTGGCATGTAATAGTGATACCATTTGAGTTCAAATCCATATTACAAGTTATTACCGAAAAAAAAAAAAAAAATTGTAGAGTTGTTTGCATTTCGGTCAAACTTGATATCAATAAAAAAAAATTACAATTTAATGTATATTGTAGTTTTATTCATAGTAATAAATGATGATTGAAAACATTTTCTATACAATAAATTTTCATGCAACTTATCCGATCAGCCGCTTCGACACATATCCGATCTCCGATCCTGGCAGAAGCATCAGCAATTCACTCTGCTCTTCTACATGCAACGGATCTTGGCATCACCAATCTCTCTATCGCCTCCGATTCAAAACAATTGATCGAGGCTATCAATTCGGAAATCCCTTTAAAGGAGATCCACGGAATTCATCACGATATCCTGCATCTATCAAAACTTTTTCTCATAATTTGTTTCTCCTTTGTTCCAGAGAAAGGAATCGCGAAGCCGATTTGTTGGCTAAGCAAACCCTTCGTAACTTTGTCGTTTCACCTNAAAAAAAAAAAAAAAAAAAAAGAAGTATTTGCCTAAAAAAAAAAAAATTCATAGTAATAAATGATGATTGAAAATATTTTCTATACAATAAATTTTCATGCAACACTTTTATTTTTATATATTCGTAATTATTTTACCTTTTCCAATTGTTTTGATTTTATCACTGAAATACAAAACTGATTTTTTTTTTTTTTGGTAGAAAAGAAATACAAAACTGATTGTTAAAGAAAAAAAGCTTTATGAAAAGTGTAAAGTGGTAATGTAATAAAATTTGGTAGTAATTAGTCAATTCCTGTGGAAAAGACCAATTTTAATAGTACTGTAATGTAATTATTATTCCTCCATCTTTACTATCTTGTAAGATATTTTACGTGCGAGTCCGACCAAAAAAAAAAAAAAGATATTTTACGTGCGAATATCGACGTCGATTTAAAATACTAAATACAAAAATACAAAATAATTAACTAATAGAAAAGGAAAGACAGCAAATATGTAGGGTCAATATATACTAAGCCTCGTCTCTTCATCTCTTCGTATCTTTTTGTTCTTCTTCATCTTCTCTTCCTCTCTCTCTCTCACTGACAAGAAAGAGAAGGCAAGATGGTTCTGACAAGAACGGCAAACAGTGATGAATCTGTTTGCACCATGTTCGGATCTCGCTATGTTCGTAATCCACTCCCCAAGTAAGTTATAATCCAATGATATTAAAGGTTCTTTTCTTGTTTATGGTTATATTTGATTAATGATGATTGAAAAAATAAGGTATGAGCTTGGTGAGAATTCGATACCAAAGGACGCTGCGTATCAGATCATAAAAGATGAGTTGATGCTTGATGGTAACCCAAGGCTTAACCTAGCTTCGTTCGTGACTACATGGATGGAACCAGAGTGTGATAAACTCATCATGGACTCTATCAACAAGAACTACGTCGACATGGATGAGTACCCTGTCACCACCGAGTTTCAGGTCTAGTCTCGATCTCTCTATCATCATATTTGTTTTATTACTAATTCATAATAATTAATTATGGTGCTAGATCTGGTTTTGGTTTATACTTTATAGTATTATATATCAACCAAAATTTAAATGAACTTATAATTTGGTTGAAAATGTCATCAAAGTATATTTTACTTTGATAGAGAGAGGGAGTGGGAGATGAAAAATTGCTGTTTTGATTGATACTCATATTCACTGTTTAGTATTAGTCCTACATTTATTTTTCCTTAACAAAATAGAAGAAGACAAATATTTACATTATTTTTTTCATTTAAAGCTTTTTTATATCAAGATATATTTATTATATATGACCCATGCCATACGTTTCTAGCTTTTATTGGCCGACATATCCATGATCTTAGACTAGTGGACTTACTAGTTTTGTACGTTGTTCTCTCGATCATAATGAACTGGTATTGACTAAAGTTATATATTATCATCAATACTAGTGGCCCACTTGATTTGAACTTAGAAAAATCGGTTATCGATAAACCAATCGGTATATCTAAAATGAATCAATCACCAGTAGAACACGGTATGATTAAAGTATCTAAATCTTTGAGAATCAAAGTATGGGTGAAAAAGATGGTATAGAAGAATAATTGAGTAGCCGAAAGACAAAGTTTGTACTTTTGTCGGCAACCTCTCACATCACTACACGGGTTGTGATTGGTCCACTCAACTTTTTCCCACTAGGTGGTACAATTTGATTGGGATATAATTGAAAAGTGAAATAGAGATTTAAGTTATAATCGGTTTATTTCGGTATTCTTTACCCAAACCGAACAAACCGATTATCAAATTATAAGTTGGAATTCTCTTAACCAAATCCAATAAACCGAAATTCCAAACCGAAGTTACCGATTGCCAAGACATAGTACATGCGTTATAAATGTTGTCCGAAATTTATGTTTGACAAAAGAAAACCATGCATTTAAAATGAATTAATAGAAGTTGGAAATGAGAAGCAGTTGGGACTTGTGATGAAACCTAGGAAGATTTCACTCACCATTAAAATCTCGTGGCTGCGAGGTCAATTGTCACATTGATTCGATCATGTGAAAGTTAGACAATTTCACCATAAAGAAGTTGGTACTTGTGGTACTTGTTTGTTCATAAATGGATATGTGATGGTATCACTTTGTGCCTTTATTACTTAATTGTGTGAATACGATGATAGTAAAACATCATAGAATAATTTATCGCGATTATTATGCTGTCATGTTGTTTATTTTCCATAGAAATATATATAGCCCATTAACAATAGTATAACATCTTTTAATTCACCAAAAAAAATTACTGTATTGTTTGATTAAAAGTCTAGAGATATTTTGCTTAATAAATAATTGAATTTGGTAGCTTTTCTTCTGATAATAATTGTCACCAGATGTCTTGTCTTCTATTGTTATGTTTTATTAGTTCATAAGTTGATTAATGAGGTACTTTTTGTTGTTCATAACTTAAGAAATTTCATCAAAAAAATGAAGAACAAACGGAGCTAGTAAAAAGATAAATATTGATCCACTAAGAGAAAACGATTATATGTTGAATTCCCATGTAACAATTGATGTGCATGTAATTTCATTTGTCATTATACCTACATATATCTATCTTCTAATTGTGCTCATAATTCCCAATTTTGAATTTTTTGGAAAAACAGAACCGATGTGTGAACATTATAGCTCGTTTGTTCAATGCGCCACTCGAGGAATCCGAGACCGCGGTGGGAGTAGGGACAGTTGGGTCTTCAGAAGCCATAATGTTAGCCGGATTGGCTTTCAAAAGAAAATGGCAGAACAAACGCAAGGCCGAGGGTAAACCCTATGACAAACCCAACATTGTCACTGGATCGAATGTTCAAGTAAGTACATATACATTTTCATAGTACAATGGTGAAAACAATAATAAAGAGCCGGTTTAGTAAGCATAATTAATACTTAAAATATCTAGAAAGATATTCCAAAAGATATATTTTCTTGGTTAAATATTTTTGTTACTAGGTGATAAGCCCCGCGATGTCACGGGAAAAACTCATTGTTAACAAACTATTATATGACAACAAAAATTTATTTGATTGTGTTTATATATTAAATTATTATGATAAATATTACATACTCCCTCTGTTTCACAAAGAGTGTCGTTTTAGAGTTTTGCACACAGATTAAAGAAACATTAAATTTTTTGTTTTTTCTAAACAAAAACATCATTACCTATATACTTAAACACAATCTGACCAATAGTAAAACAATCTACAGAATACTAATAGTAATAAAACATAAAAAATCATTAAATTTTGCATTGAAAATCTAAAACGACACTCTTTGTAAAACAAAAATAAAACCTTAAAACGACACTCTTTGTGAAACGGAGGGAGTATATAAAACAAATTTCAGTATGCATTATTTTAACAATATTAAAATTGTTGAAAATTTTAAAAAAGTAAAAAGCTGACAAAAATAACAACATATAAGGAAACAATAAGCAAAACAGTAAATTAAATGAAACACCCTCATTTTAGAAAATAAAGTTTGTATATTAATATTAAACATAGTAACTCTTGATAAAAAATAAAAAAAAAACACATGAACCGGGTTTAAATTTCAGGTGTGCTGGGAGAAATTTGCTCGGTACTTCGAAGTGGAGCTAAAAGAGGTAAATCTAACTGAAGGTTACTACGTGATGGATCCAGACAAAGCAGCAGAGATGGTAGACGAGAACACAATCTGTGTTGCAGCCATTTTGGGGTCAACACTCAACGGTGAGTTCGAAGACGTGAAGCGTCTCAACGACTTACTTGTCAAGAAAAACGAGGAGACTGGTTGGAACACACCAATCCACGTGGACGCGGCAAGTGGAGGGTTCATAGCTCCATTTATCTATCCTGAATTGGAATGGGACTTTAGGCTTCCTTTGGTTAAGAGCATTAACGTGAGTGGTCATAAGTATGGTTTAGTCTATGCTGGTATTGGTTGGGTCGTGTGGAGGGCTAAGGAAGATTTGCCTGATGAGCTTATTTTTCATATTAACTATCTTGGTTCTGATCAACCAACTTTCACTCTCAATTTCTCCAAGGGTATGTATATATCTTTCATATTTTTATTTAATTCTATTTTTTATGATGTTATTTGTGTAATGTGATTAATGGTTTTGCATGGTTGTTGTAGGATCGAGCCAAATTATTGCTCAATACTACCAGCTCATTCGTCTTGGATTCGAGGTAAGTCTATCTAAGCCGAAAAATATGATCTTAGCTAGCTTGAATTGCTTACTATTTTCATTTCACAGTCGATATCGTTTTCGGTTTTTTTATTTTGTTGGAGAATTTTCTACAATGTCTTGAATCTTGATAGAGGTGTCTAATCCGATTTTCGGTTCAATTTAATACAGTTTCAGCTTGGTTACGATTTATAAACTGAACTGGACACTCTAAATCCATATTATTTCTCTAGTATATACTATATTTAAATTTTTTGTATAAAAATTTATACAACATTTCTAATGTGGGATGCTTTGATTTGAATAGGGGTACAAGAATGTGATGGAGAATTGCATAGAAAACATGATGGTTCTCAAAGAAGGCTTAGAAAAAACAGAGCGTTTCAACATAATCTCAAAGGACCAAGGAGTGCCAGTCGTAGCCTTCTCTCTCAAGGACCATAGTTTCCACAACGAGTTCGAGATCTCTGAGATGCTACGTCGTTTTGGCTGGATCGTCCCGGCCTACACCATGCCTGCGGATGCGCAACACATCACGGTTTTACGTGTTGTCATCAGGGAAGATTTCTCAAGAACACTCGCGGAGAGACTTGTGACTGATATTATCAAGGTGCTTCACGAGCTAGATACCTTGCCTTCCAAGATATCTAAGAAGATGGGAATGGAGGGGATCACGGAAAATGTGAAAGGTAAGAAGGTTGAGAGAGAGATGCTGATGGAAGTTATTGTTGGCTGGAGGAAGTTTGTGAAGGATAGGAAGAAGATGAATGGTGTGTGTTAAGGAAGTGTTGTTGTGCTCTGTGTGTGAATAAAGAGGTATGTGTGAGGACTTGGCGTTTATGTGGTGGTTTGTCTATTTGAGCCAGTTATTGTGGATTCTATAAAGCTTGAAACTCATTTTAAGCCGTTGTTATTGAACGATTATTTATGACTTTTGTGAAATAGTCTTTAAATGTTTTTACTTAATATCTAATGCTTCATAGTTCATTTGATGTGTGGCACCAAGTGCTTCTCCTTTGTTCAAGAAAAGCAATGGAGTATTTAATAGTTAGAACCAAATTTTTATAGTAGATATTGAAATAAATATCAAATATGAATACTTAGGGGGGTGTATTGAACTAAAGATTTTAGAGGATTTTGAAAGATTTGAGTGGATTTGTGGAATATTTGGTAGAATTGTTAGATTTTTTATTTTAAAAAAGAAAGAAAACCTTTGTGATTTGATGAGATTTTAAAGAATAATATAGAGTGATTTTAGGAGATTGTTAGGAAAGAAATGGATTTAAAAACATTGAAACGACGAACCAAAAAAATCTTTTGTTTACAAAGACAATCGCACCCAAGAAACAAACTATCAATAATGCAAAAGACGGAAAAGTGAGTCTTAAGAATCTTTTGTTGTCTTCCACTAAAGAAAGCTTTCGTCGAGGTTGGCTCTTACAAAGAAGTTGAGTAGAGGAAACACAATATGAAGTTGAGTCTGATGTTGTTTGTAATGCTCTTGTAGAGGGTCAGCTTGGTTATACCTATGTGGATAGTCAGGTAAAAAGTTGACATTCATCAGGAGTCAGAAACTTCTTAGAACAAGTTATACAAACCCATGTAGTCCATTTTTGTTTCTTTTTTTGACATATTTCAGAACATTCTGCAAAAAAAGTAGACCTAGTCCGCCACTTGTGGCTTCGACATAGATTTTCAAGTAAGCAGTTCTAACTTTCATGAAGTTTCTTTCCAAATCAACCTTCAAACATGCCCAGTAAGTATTCAATCTTTCGTTATACTCTGACTCCCAAGCTTTTTGTCGACAAAATTTTACAGAGAATCATCGCAATTCTTCAAAATATATAGCTCGTGAAACGCACATTGGTGTTCTGAGATAGTGGATATCAACAATTTAGTACAAGACTATGACAATTTTGCATAAATATAGGGTTGTATATATGAATCTTAAAGTTTCATTCTCTACCATAAAACTGGTCGAGGTCTGAAAATTTAATGATCTAAAGTATGTCAAATATTCGAATCATATTTTTGTTTATGTGTTGAACTAAGAACAAGTCATGGGGATGAGTTTGGAGAAAAATTGATACATAAAGATCCCTAGGGAAGTTATGCTCGTTTACATACCCACTCCTTGTCAGGGAAAACTCCTTTATTCAGAAATACTTTGGCAAACCGTATTTACATTTCACAAGGTTTTCATATCTAAGGTTATTGACTTTTTTTCCTATAGCAATCTTCTCACCAAGTGCTTCTCCTTTGTTCAGGCAAAGCATTCGAGTATTTAATAGTTAGAATTAAATTTGCAGATTGGATATTGAAATAAATATGAATATTTAATCTCTAAAGTTTTTCTTTTTTTGCATGAATNATATTCAAAAAAAAAAAAAAAAAAAACTGTTTTACCACAAACAAGTGAATACAAGTTTCTCCGGATCTGATAGGTAGGCGCTTCTATGAGCAGTGGTTTGAGGGAGCCTTGTTCTCTGCGAGGGTTGAATTTGACGAACACATCGATTGGGTTTTTCTGGCAGAGCTTCTAATCCGTTTCCTCAATACCACCATTTACAAAAACAAGTGAGTTAATTAACAAATATATCTTGTGTGTTAATTGCTTCATATTTTTGCTATTGATTTATTTTTTTTTCTTTTAGGTTTCGCACCGGAGAACTCGATGCTTTTCTCTGTGCGAAAGACGAATATGGAGGAAAAGTGATCATAAAGGTTGCGGTTGACGGTGTCATCTCCATCTGCGCACAGATCAATGGAATCTGCGAGCATGTTGTGAACAACATCACCATGGTCAAGGAAAAGATGAACTTATGATCATGTTTTTGGTAAGTTATCACTCTACAGCGCCATAAGTAAAATTACCCCAGCCATTTTTATAGCGAATTAGTGTTTTTTTTTTTTTTGAATTTTTTTATAAAAATGGATAACTAGGCCAAAACTCAAAAATGTATATTGATAGACATTTAAATTTATGTTTTTTCCAAATAATATAGTAAAATGTAATAAATGTATTTAACTTTTAACTTATGAATTTTTATGCTAAAATATTTGAGGCTAAATTTTATACATTTTCTCAAAACAAAAATTTGGGCTTTCTGAAATATAGGGTTGTATATATGAATCTTAAAGTTTCATTTTTTACCATAAAACTGGTCGAGGTCTGAAAATTTAATGATCTAAAGTATGTCAAATATTCGAATCATATTTTTGTTTTTGTGTTGAACTAAGAACAAGTCATGGGGATGAGTTTGGAGAAAAATTGATACATAAAGATCTCTATGGAAGTTATATATGCTCGTTTGCATACCCACTCCTTGTCAGGGAAAACTCCTTTATTCATAAATACTTTGGCAAACCGTATTTACTTCTCACAAGGTTTTCATATATATCTAAGGTTATTGACTTTTTTCCCTATAGCAATCTCCTCACCAAGTGCTTCTCCTTTGTTCAAGCAAAGCATTCGAGTATTTAATAGTTAGAATTAAATTTGCATATTGGATATTGAAATATTTATGAATATTTAATCTCTAAAGTTTTTTTTTTTTTTGTATGAATGTAAAATTAAACTGTTTTACCACAAATGCAACATAAAAAGTCGAAGTTTTGAAAGACTTTTATTGATTTTCGACACCTTAGATAGAGATTTAATTAATACGGGTTTGGAACCAATAGCGTAGACCTCCCTAGTAAGCCAATGGACCCGTCAATTTTCGCCATTCTTTAAAATATATTCCCTCAGTTTCTAATAAATTGATGTTTTGAGTTTTAATTTTGTTTCTAAAAGATTGATTTTCTATATTAAAAACTGAAATAATTTTTTTGCTTTATGCTTTTTGCCAAATGACGTGGTAAGTAATTGTTTGAATTTTCTCTTTATACTCATAAAATAATTTTAAACTAATTAAAAAATAAAACTTTATTATGTCTTAATATATGCAAAAAATATAAAACATCAATATTTTAGGAATAGTGAGAGTATAACTCATGCACATGAATCGCACATTGTTGTTCTAAGATGGTGGATCAACAATGTGTACAAGACTACGACAATGTTGCATAAATATAGGGTTGTATATATCTATATTATTATTTTTGAAATACATTTTGAAGAATATCCTTTATTTTTGAAAATAATTACAAGAAATGTTATTAGACTCATTTATGGATAGGTCAATCTTTTTGGTAAGATTTTTTGAGATAAGGAAAACATTAATAAGATAGATATTTAGAAGATTTTTTGTTAAGATTTAAAATTATAATTCTCCATCATTTTTATTTGATTTTTTTAGTTCTTGTGAATCATCATATAATACATAAAATTAATAAAAATCTAGATTTTTTTCTGCATATCTTGTGATTCGAATTTTTAAAAACGGACATATATTGTTAACCAATAATTTATGTGTCCAACGTCCCATATCGGTTAAAAGTTTTAGACAATGATTCGTAGTTATATTATAAATAAGATCAAAATGAATCGTAATCTGAATTAACATGAAATTTAACATAATAAGCATCCAAATTTAAAAGTTTGTAGTCGGTTTAGTTCGGTTCTTTAGTTAAACCGTTTAGTTATACCAGATACAATAAATTTTAAACCTTTAAAAAGCTTTAGATAGATTTTAATATCCATATATTTGAATTTTATAAAAAGTTTAAAATATTATGAATATTAAACTTATAAAAAGTTTAAAATTTTATTGAACGGGTTATATGGCAGGACGAATTTGAATCGACTTTCATATAAATGTAAATATTATTAAATTTGTATAACACGAGTATCATCACCTTATTATTTGTCAACATAACCAAATGCGCAAGAATTTTTAAGTTATGTTGGACAATCCATGTTCATACCTTTTGGCAATCCATGTTCTCTCTTTTAACAGCTACAATAATATCCTTAGGAACAGAAGATAACACATATGTGCTGCCAACATAGACAGTGACAGTATTTCCATCTGTCACAAATTTCCTATCCACCTTGTTTCATCAATTAAACAATTTCTTGATCAGCAACAACATTATCATCATGTTTACCAAACTTTGAAAGATTCATAATTTTTCTAACCGGAAGTGTGTTAAGCACAAACAGAACTCCTTGAGGTAATGACACAAGAGATTCAGTTGGGACCTCAACGAGATTTTGAGGCGAAGGTAGTCGATAGAGTCCCTGTCAATGTCATTACAAATGAGCCACATCAGTAACGTATCCAGATTCGTTAATATTTGTCACAACTTCAAACATTATTGATACCTCAAAATCTACTTTTTGATGGTTCGTTGATTGAAAAGATCTGTTTTCCAGTGGTTTGCACATATCCCCTGCAGTCACCAATGGAAAAAACTCCTTGTACAGAGGGTACTCGCATCCATTTATCAATGCCAATCCTATTAGAGATAACACCAAAAGATATCAACTCCTTCAGTTTTTTTTTAACACTGGATTATTATTATTCAATTGCAAATCATGATAAATATTACATCGGCTACTCTTACGACGAATAATTCTACCGTCTGGCCTTTATGAAGATCCATATCTAGCGCTTGCACTTGCTCCACGCAGAAGATCTTATGTAAACTTGTCTCATTAAAATCTCCTTAAATCTCCTTAAAATCACCAAATAAATTACGTCTTCCGAGAATTGAACTCCAGATATCTTGATGTAGAAACATAATCAACACCCTTGGTCAACCACTGGACCAAGGGGACTTCAACATCAATTCCTTCGTTTAGAAATACTTTGGGAAACCGTATTTATTTCTCACAAGGTTTTCGTATCCAAGGTTATTGACTCTTTTGCCCCATAGCAATCTCCTCACCAAGTGCTTATCCTTTGTTCAAGCAAAGCATTTGAGTATTTAACAGTTAGAACCAAATTTGTATATTAGATATTGAAATAAATATGAATACTTAATCTAGAAGGGATTTTTTTTATATATGAATGTAAGATTATATTCACAAAAAAAAAAATGTTTTACCACAAATACAACGTAAAGAGCTGAAGTTTTTAAACTTATATCGTTTTTAGACACCTTAAATAACCAATAGCATAGACCTTCCTCGTAAGCCGATGTATCCGTCGATTGGATTGTACTCAAACGATTTCGAACATTTTTGTCAATAATCCGAATGAGTTTTAAAACCGGAGCTAATTACCTAGTAGTTTGTACTATTGTTATCGAATGTTATAGACTGCAAACACAATTCTGTAGTACAATCATGTCGAATTGGATACCATACACGACAAATAGAAGGCCATGTAATAAAAATGCATGAATACCAAATACCAAACTATTCTTACCAAAAACTCTGGTCACCTAACCATTTGGTACAGAACTATATGAATGTGCTTTAGTCCAGAACAACAATCGAAAGATTTAGTAAGCATCTTCACGTGAATGACTCAAATCATTCATAAATCAACCACAAAGAATAAAAACCAAAACCAATACTTTATTATGTCAAGCAAGTCACACACTCATACACCGCTTTATTATGCCTGAAATCAGGCTATAGAATCCTCTACTTCAAATACAGCGGTTTACATACACAATACAACAAGCAGATGATAAAGTTTCTTAGAGAGCCTTGAGGATATCTTCGGCGCTTGAAACCGTGAATTCACCACCAGATTCAACATTGGCTACAGTCACCTTAAGGTTATCGAGTAACAACGCGAATCTCCTTGACCTAACACCAAGACCCTTGGCCTTAAGGTCAAGCTCAAGTCCGAGAAGTTGTGTGTATTCACCAGACCCGTCTGCTACAAACTTCACATGCTTGTTCTCTGGGTATGTCTTTCCCCATGCCTTCATCACAAACGGATCGTTAACTGCAAACAAATCAATGCAAACGATGGCGTCAAATACTATAAAACCAAACACCATTTGGATCAATCTGCCAAAACATTTACACATCAAGCAAGACTCAACCAAATACAATAACCAATCTAATCTTGAAAGATTCATCATCAACAACCGTTAATAACATTCGATTCATTGTACTCCAAATCGGTGTTATTCGAAAGTCATTCATTCGCATATCATCTCTTATCAATCCGTAAAACTGTCTAAATTCAAACCGGTTGAAATTCGCAAGATTTTGATCAGATTTACACAAGATTTTGAATCAAGAATACACAAACTCATCATAGATGCTAGAACAGAGCTGAGAATGAGATCAAAACATAACAATTCAAACTCACCGCTAAAGCAAATGATCTCATCAACACCCTTTGACTTCAACTCCTCTGCTTTCTCAATGAACCCAGGAACATGATTCATACTAACCACATCACAAAAAACACAATTTTCAAATCAAATCTAAGAATATATCAGCTAAGAATCAAAACCCACATCTTATAAATCTAATTCGAAGGATAAATCTGAGAAAGTTTGAAACTTTATTACCTGCAAGTGGGGGTGAAAGCACCAGGAACACCAAAGAGAATGACTTTTTTACCGGCGGCGATAGAATGAACGGAGACGGTTTGAAGTTGATCATTCTCATCAAAGAATGAGATAGTTCCGTCTGGAATAACATCGCCGACAGTAATTGGAGCCATGAGGAAAGATCTCTGAGGATTTGAAGCAAAGAGGCAAATGAAAGAGTTGGACTTCAGAGTGAAAATGACAAATAGGGATTGGGACAATTTATAGCGTTTTGAGGAATAATTAGTAGATTTTCTAAAGTTAGTTTGATTATATAAAAAAAATAGATTTCTAAAATTATGTGTGAAATCTAGAACAATACGCAAAAATAAACTTTGTTTTCCAAAAATACAAAAAAAAATTTGTTAGGAAACTTTAATTAAGAAACTTAAATGGAAGAAAAGAACATAGATAGACACATATTTTGGAAAATGTTGTATGACAAAAAAATAAAAAAAGTTGATTTAAGCAACTTCAAAATTCCAAACAAAAAAAAAGAAAAAAAATAATAAATGATATTCCATGGATGAGTAACAAACATGATAGATTGATAGATGTATAATGTATTGAAAAATTAATGTCAATGCCATTGGAATGACAAGAGAAATGGCAAATTGTCTGATTTTATGGGTTTTATTAGTTTTGAGTATTCGGATATTCAGTTCGGTACATTCCCTTTTTGGATATTTCGGATCCTGATTTTAGGGGCTGTTATTGGTTTGAGATTTAGAAAGAGTTTTTAGAACTTAATAAAATCTTTAAATGAAAGATTTTAGAAGATTGTTTAAAAGTTTGATATTATCTTGATGAGTTTTTTTCCAAAATCTTGTAAAGTTTTTTAAAACTTTTTTCTATAATCTTGTATAATATTGATGACTTTTGCAAACTCTTACTACAAGAGTAATAATTAATGGATTATACAAAGGTTGTTTCAGAAGCGGCCGTAGAGGATCGAGATATAAGGGTTGGTTGTCTCTATCTATTATCATCAATGTTGTAACTCCACCTCTTCAACGATATGTGTTTCGACTTTCAACTTATAAACTTTTTTTTTTTCTTTTTCCAAAGGGTTTAAACCAACCAACGAAATAGATTATATATAAAATATGCAAATCTTGGATTGAAATCCTCGTAAGACCAATTTAAGCAAAACCCATCTCTTGTTCATAAAAAATCTTAAAGGTCACAAAGGGGTTTAAGCGTGGGTGTGTGCTAATGGAGTGTGCTTTGGAGCTCACAGCATATTTACCAATAATTGGAGAAGATGATGATCTGATATCAGATCTCGTCCTTCTGTTGCTCCTCTTTCCTTCTTCGATATCATTGTTAGATAGAACCATACAAAAAGTCATGGATTCTAATTCACAATCTCTCTATTTTATGGGGAAGTTTTCATGACTTTTTTGATGAAGAAAATTATATAAAATCTTAAACCAATAACACAATATTTTAACTTATCAACTATTCAAGATTTTTTTGTTTTAATTGAATAAAACAAAACTTTTAATGATTTTATAAAACTCTTAATCCAATAACACTAGATTTATAAAGATTTTAGATTACTTTTTATAAATCCTAAACCAATAACACCAAATTGTAACAAAGTTTTAAAAAGTCTTGGGCCCTGTTCGTTTCATCAGTCAGATGGATCATCTGGATGAAGATGAGTTTTGATGTTCGTTTGGTGCCAAAAATGGTTCATCCAGATTATCCATCTAAATGAATCATTTGGATGAGTTTGAAAATTTAGCCTAAATTTTCAAACTCATTTGGATGTTCCAAATTGGATCATTTGGATGGAGATGATCCATTCAAAAATAACAAATGACAAAAATATCCTAATAATTTCAATTGATTATTTAGATGTAATTTTTAGATAAAAAAAAACAAATAAACCTAAATCCTATTTTACAATTATTTTTTTAAGAATAAAAAAAATTATATTTTCCGCTAAAACCGTAAAATCAAGTT